>VNJY01007064.1:0-23996 GCA_008042715.1 Drosophila bocki | reverse complement strand
CCCCCCCCCCCCGAGGAACCCCCACCAGCAATTCCCAGCTCGATTGCGTGACGCTCCTCCGCTTTTGTGCACGTAGCCTGCCCTTTGCCCCGATTGACTGACTACACTGCTGGCGAGGGTTAAGGTTGCAAAGGGTTAAGATGGGCGGGTGGCTACCTTCCGAGGAGAAGGAGGATCGCTTTGGAAATTATTTTTAATACGCGCTTTATTTCATTTGCAGCTTGTATGTTAACATGTCACATATGGCATGCCCCCTTTGGGGTTGTGCTTGTGCTTTTGCTTCTGCTTTTGCTTGGTGCTTGTGGGCGTGGCAGCATGCAAAATGTTATTGCTGCCCCCCTGCGGCAAAGCAGAAAATAACAAAAAATTTATTTAAAAATAACAAACACAGGAAAATAAAGAAAAAATGGGATAAAACTCAAAGCACATACAAGTTAAAGTGTTTGTAAAAGGTGTTAATGTCAAGTTAATTATAATTTATTATTTTTATAATTTATTTAGTTCATTTTATGGTTTCTATTGAATTTTTAAAATATATTTTATTATTTTATAGCTTAAAAATTCGTATATAAAAATTTAAAAATAAATAAGTAAATAACTAAAATGTTTACAAGCCAAAAGACTAGCGAAAATGTTAAAAGTAATACATCAAAAAATATTAATATTTATAAATTAATAATAAAAAAAATAATATAAAGAAAATTTTAAATTATATATTAATAAATTAATAATAAATAAATAATATTAAGAAATTTTTAAATTATATAAAAATTATAATTTTAATAAATGAATAATAAATCAATAATATTAAAAAAACTTAAATTTTAATATGTACCTATTAATTAATTAATATTAAATAAATAATATTAAATTAAATTAAAAATTCCACCAAATAATTTCAAAATCTTACTTTATATATAGAGAATTTGTCCAGCTTATGTACATTTTTTAAAACAATAAACCTTAGGCATTTCTCCCTGTGTAAGGCAGCCCCCAATTGTAGGTCCAAAATGAAGCTGTAACAGTTGGCAAAAAAACGCCCCTGCTGACAGAAGGCAAGGAGAACCAAACCAAACCGAAGGAACAGGCCAAAGCCTTATCTGCAGGGTATCAGCGAGTCTTTGCCCAAACCCAACCCATGTGTCACTCAGGGGATAATCCAACGAGATTACATTCCCACTAAATGGCCAAAACAGCAAAGAAGACACCTTGTTTTGTGAAAAGTTAAGCCTACGTGGAAGATATATACTTGATATATTTCTATATAATTTAGCTAAGGTTTTGTTTGACATTTATCTAAAGAAATATATTTTAAAAAATATATATTATAATGATTTTTGCCTATTTTAATTATTTAAAAATTATTTAAACAGCAATAAACCTATTAATATTATTTATTATTTACAATATTAAAAAGTATCTTTAAGCATAAAATATCTTTAACCATCAAATGCGTATCTGTTGGGTTAAAAACAAAATAAAGACGACATATTTCATATATATGCGAGTCCTTGGTTACTTAAAAAGGGACAAAGGACACAGAGAAGGAGCTGGAGCTGGAGGGGGTATGTGTCGACCACAGCAGTTGACAAATTTGGAAAAATTGCAACAGCGACAGCAGCCACAGATGCTGCCTTGAGGCCACATCAAAAAAAAAGGAAAAAAAAGAGAAGAAATAATACGAGAAATAACAACACATCGCAGGCACAATTGAATAAACGTATGTATATATATATAGGGCGTAAATATGTACTAAAATATATATATATACATATATACGATTTTGTGACTGCTGCTGAGTTGCTGATGAAGATGTCGCCGCCACACACTCTGTGCTTTTTGCCAGGGCAAGTGCATTAAACAAGGGGAAAAAATTGTCTCAAATTATCAGATTAAATGGAGAATAAAGTCACAAACTATGAACAACTTAGTTGACTTGTTAGCAGGGCTAATTTATATTGTATTACACTGCCCGAAAAGGGGTTTAGGCGGGGTAGTTTGCATTGAAAATCAAGTTTAAGGATAAAGAGAATGTTGTTTCTATTTAAATTTTGGCTTATGTATTTTATAATTTAATATAACAAAATTTATTAAATTCTAAATAATATAAATTTAACTTATTTTCTTTTGGCAAAATATTTAATTTAGTTTAAAAATTTTTAATTTAAATTTAAGACTATTTTTAATGTAAATAAAAGTTATATTTTTTGTGAATAGTTTATTTCCCTTAAAAATGCTATTTTAAAACATTAATTTATGATTATTTTATTTAACTTAAGTGCTGCTTATAAATTTAGTTTTATTAACACTTTATTCTTCTTAAAAGATCTGTTTTTAAATTTAAATTTATCAATATTTTATTCCCCTGTTTTTAAATTTAAATTGAATATTATTGTTGTTTTTAAACTTATTTTTTTAGATTTATGAATATTTTCTTATCCTAATAATTTCTGATATTCTCTTAATTACTTTTACTTCCTGCTTTTAAGAGTATTCCATATTTGCTCTGAATAAAGTAAATTTTTTTCCTCTAGTTTATTTTGATAAAAAAGTTTTTCTTTGCCGCCGCATTCAATGTTTGTAAACATTTTCCTCCTCATTTTCCATCGCCTCTTTTTGTGCCCTGATCAATCGTATTCATACTTCTGCCTCTTCTACCACCCCCCATCCCCTTGAGCTTGTTTCATTTTTAATTTTTCATTTAGGGAACATTTGTTTCTATTGAGTTGTGGCCGAAGTATCTCCAATTAATGCCAAAAGAGTACTTAAATTTATGGATTTAG
This sequence comes from Drosophila bocki, assembly GCA_008042715.1. Classification (NCBI taxonomy): domain Eukaryota; kingdom Metazoa; phylum Arthropoda; class Insecta; order Diptera; family Drosophilidae; genus Drosophila; species Drosophila bocki. The sequence continues at coordinate 21,213 of VNJY01007064.1, read as the reverse complement.
TCGTGTATTTTGTCTACGATTTCTTAGCTTGTAATTGTAAGAATATAAATATTGATTTAAAAATTTATATTTAGCTAGAAAATCTCCCCTAAAATTTGTACTTTTTAAGCTTTCGCAACAATGCCTTCTTGAGGCACTTTAATGGCTCAGTTCGTTGCCTCTTTTGGGGGCATTAAGTCCTGGCAGCCGTTATCTTCGTTCCACCTGCATTAAAACGTGCTTTTTTTATGTCATTTTTTGTCTCAACTGAGAGAGAGAGAGAGGGAGAGTGCTTGGGGAAGTTCCCCAGGGATTATGATTCAATATATAATATTTTTTTCTTTTTGCCAAAGAAAGTTTATGAATGTCTTCGAATAACTCACATCATAAGCTATTCCTGTTGACACTTTTCATTAGCCAAGAGCCACGCCTAGTCGAAAAAGTTTTCCTTTCCCGCCCCTATGGCTTTTCCATGGAAATCTTTTCAATGTTTCCCGCAACAGTTTATATAATTGGAAATATTACGAATGGATGGATGGTTGAATGGATGAATGGAGGAGTTGAGTAATTGTTGCCAGGTTGTGACGCAAAATCCCTATGCAACTACACTTGAAGAAAATGTTTTGAAACTTTTTTCTAAATATTTTTTTGTTAATTATTAATAATATAAAATAATTTTAATATAAAATACTCATAGTATTACTTCTTTTTAAATCAGAAAAGCTTTCCTTTTCTTTTCTCAGCTCTTATTTTCTTTTTAAGTAATTTCTAGATTTTCTCTCAGTGCCCTGCACAGTTACTGTCGCTTGCCCTTTTCGCAGGTAACTGGCTCCAGGAGCTGCTTTTGACAGTTAAATGGAGTGTCACTGCCGTCTAATCAGCTGCAAACGCAAACATGAACTGGAGCTGGGGGTAGGCAAGGGCTCGAAAAGGGGGTTGACAATCTCAGATTAGTGTCGCCATATTGCGTTGGACTGGATGGATCTGTTGTGTCTGTATCCCATGTCTCGGGCCCGGGCCCCTTTTTGTGACAGCCCAGAGGGTGCCCGTAGAGAGTCCCCCACGTAAGCCAGTTAAGACAGGTCCCGGAGACCGGAGACTGGAGACCAAGGCCCTGGGGCCAACTGGGAACCGAGGTTACCATCAGGTGAACTGGTAACCAATCCAATCATTGTTATGAACAGTGCACTTAGAGAAAAGTCAAGTGGAAACAGGTAAAGGGGAGAATATTTTGTGGGTAAATGGAACAAAAAGATGCAGGGATTACTCTGGATTCATATGAGATATGAGATGATAGATAGATAGATGGATAGATAGATAGATATATAGATAGATAGATAGAAATTTAGAATTATTAATTATGAATTTTAATTAATTAAATTAAATTTTTATTAACCCTCAATTTCTTTCAGTGCAGACCCCCCAGGCAAGTCCCTGCCCCACGTTGTCTAGTATCGGTTTCGTTTTTAGATGCTTTTATTTTCATTGTGGCATGCGCTTAGGCCGAGTGATGAGATTTCTTAACTGCGATTTGCGACTATTTTTGGAATGTTTTGTGGGAATAACAGAATGCCAGGAGGGATAAGGGATGAGGGATACCAAAGGGGATGGAAATAAGGATGGGAGCTGAGGATAAAGTGAACTCAAAGCCCCAGGATAGAACCGAAAGAAGTGACTGCCTAAATAATTCGATTTGTGGATAATCCAAACTTAAAACCCTGAAGCTATTAAGGTGTTGTTTTTTAATAAAATTATTAAATAGGTTTTTTTTAAGGAGTTATGAACTCGATTTTGTTTGATTTCAAAGGAGTTTTCTATGAACTAAATAATTATTTTAAATTAAATTAAATAAAAGAACTCTTTTTAGATAAATATTTAATACAAAATTTTCAAGAAGAAACTATTTTCTTTAAAAATTAATTAAAGAGAGCTATAAATATATTTATATTTTATATATTCTACTTATTTATAACCCAAAACTTCAGATATTTAGTAAGTAAAACCCATCTTTAGATATACTTTCTCCTGAGAATTAAAGTCCAAGTCAGCTTTTAAATTCAAAATTAAGCTAATTAAAAATACTGCAGAGGTGGCAAAAAGTTATCTCTCTCTTAGCTTTCTTTGTAAAGATTAGTTTGGCCAGATTTTTTCCTTTTTTCCTGCTGCAGTTTTTTTCTGCTGAAGGTGGGAAAAAATGGAGGCAACAGTTCCAAGAATTCTATGATAATAATAAAGTTTTTCTTTGGCTGCTGCTGTTCATTTCCACCGCTGGGAAAGGGCAGAGGGAAGGGAAGTAAATGCGAGCCGCATTTTAATTTCGTTAAGTACCGTTATGGCCCGCACTGGCAGTGGAATGCAATGGGAGCAGGCCCATAAATTACGCATACGCCGCGTTGGCCAGCGTCAGATGGGGGATTTTTTTTTCGGGGGACTACTTTTTGGTCGGTCGGTCACCCCCACGGGAATTGCATGTGCTGCACGGTGGGAAAATTATAATACTATTCCATAAGGACTTTACGCAATTTTATGGTAGTAATTAAAAAATTAACAACTAATTTTTAATTCATTTAAGTTTTTTTTTAGAAACTTGAAAGAATTATAGAGAGAGCAGGACAACAATATAACACTTTAAATACAATTTTAATATATTTTAATAAGCAATAAATTCTATATGAATTCCTAATTATTATTAATATATTTTCAATAAAAAAAAAACATGCCAAAGTTTAAGAATTGAGCTAAATTTTTTTTTACACATGGAAATCTTATTATATTTTCTCTCTGTGCATTTAAAGACCTGATGAAGGAGTAGCACAGTTTACCCTGTGGTAAACAAGAAACAGCTGTACGAGAAGTAAAACATCTTGAATAGTATTTATGTGAAAATAAAAAAAAACATTTAAACATAAAAATAAAATAAAAAAATTAAGAAATAAATATAACTAAAAATATAAATATATAATAATAGATATAAACTTTCTATATATATTTTAAAATAAAAAATACTTTAAAAAGCAGAGTTTAGCTTTTAAGCAATATTTATTCTCTTATCTGAAGGAAAAATATTTAAACAAATAGCTTTTTTCTCAATTTACCCATTTTAATTATTTTAAATTAAATAATTTTTATAAGTTTACTTTAAGATATTTATTTAATCGTTAAATAATTTATATTACTTTTCTGGTAATAAAAAACTATTTAATAATAAATAAATAAAAAAAAAATAAGTAAAATAATAAAATAAAAATTTAAATAAATGTTTGACAATAAAATCCTATTTATTAGTATTCAAAAACAATAATTTTTTCACCTAAATAATTTATTTACAAATTTTTTTTTGTAATAATTATTAATGATTAATTTAAAATCTTTCAAAAAAAATGCTCCATCTTTTAAAAGAAATATATTTTGTTTATGAAATAATTTTAATAAACATTTCCAAGGCTCTTAAGGATTAACCACTCACCTGTGGCGAACAGGACCAGGTGCAGGAGGCATTCCAGCGTGCCGGCGGCGCTGTGATTGCACTTGTAACGGTACCTGTACCGGGGCTTGTTGCTGTTCGCTGCCATTTGTTTCTTGACTTGGATTCGCTTTACATGTTCATTTGTACCGCTTCGACCGCCCACCTGCCTGGCACCTCCTCCTGCTCCTGCTCCTTGTGCTCCTGCTTCTGCTCCTGCTCCTCCTTGGTAGTTCTTTGAATTATTCAGGCCGTTGTCGCTGCACTTGTCCCATGAATATTTCAAGTGCGCCCTGCAATTATCCACACACGCACACACTTACACTGCACGCACACCCTTGCTCCCCTCTAATCAGAAAAGAGAGAAAAAAAACAAAGAGTTCTATGCAAAACACTTGCAAAAAAAATGAAGAAATATAAATAGTAGCCACAAATGAACGTCGAGCAAAATGCGCGCCAAAAACTTCGTTCGGTTAATGCCAATCAGAGACAGGGCGCTGTTCTTATCAGAAGCCCACGTGCGCTTATGTCGAGTGCCAGAAACCAACTGGATTGTTATTGTTATCAGTGTGAGAGTTTAGCTTATTTCAAGCTAGATCTAGCTTATTTCAAATTGGAAAAGCTTTTAGCTTGAATATTTATTTGGTTTCAATATATTCAGTGTAATTTTTAATACTTTTAAAATGTTAATTTAAATAGAAATAATAAAGAAATTAAAATAAAATATACATATTAAATATAAAATAATAATTGCTTTGCAGAAATGTTAATTAACAGAGTCATTTCAAGACTAGCTGGCAACGCTACGAGGTTTTTTACAGCGCTAATTTAACAGAACTGTTAACTGTGTTTTGAAGGATTTTACAGTGGTTCAACATAAGATGGTAAAATCAACAGATTTACTACGGAGACTAAAGTCTTCCGCTAGGTGGCGGACTCTCTTAAAACGCAAAGAAAGGTAAGAAAAGCAGCTAAGAAAATGTTTAGTCTTAAAAATTCTATACAACAAATTTTTTTTAATTTTTAAAAACTTTTAAACGTCATAAACGATAAAAGATTAAAATAAGTTAAAAAAATATAATAAACCAAGCAGAAATTCAAAACCAATTCAGCGAATTCCTAAACCTTTTGAAAAAAGCACCTCTAGCGGTAGTTTAAGAAACAAAATTGTGATAAAAACTGTAAAAATAAAAAAATGTAATAATAATTACAAAATAATAATTAATAATAATAAAAACTAATGATGAAGCAATATTAAATTTTATGAATTTAAATAAATAATTCTAATTAACAGCTGACAAAATGTTTTTTAATGTGCAATAACCTGACAGCTTGTTTTACAACCACTTTTAAATGGTTTGTCACTGAAAACAGTTATTTTTAGATAATAATAATAATTCTCAAGTGTAGATTCTGCTGGGATTGCAATAAATACCGCAATGTTTCTGCATTCTTTACACAAAGTCGGGATCAGTGACGCTTGCACCAACAAGTGGCATTGGTCTTTTGCCTTTTCTTAGTTTAAATAATTATAATTCTCAAGTGTAGATTCTGCTGGTATTGCAATAAATACCGCAATGTTTCTGCATTCTTTACACAAAGACGGGATCAGTGACGCTTGCACCAACAAGTGGCATTGGTCTTTTGCTTTTTCTTAGTTTAAATAGTTATAATTCTCAAGTGTAGATTCTGTAGAGAGTGGAATAAATACCGCAAAGATCTAGCAAACCGTACACATTGACGGGATCAGTGACGCTTGCACCAACACGTGGCATTGGTCTTTTGCTTTTTCTTTATGTAAATTCTTTATAAAAATTCCCATATTTTAAATTTTATAAAAACACACCCAATATCATTCATTTTAATAAAAAAAAAAAGATTTATTTTTGCCATAATGAATAAAACCAGTTTAGGGTGCCATTAGTTCTACGGACATGCGTAAGGGTAAACAGTTTCTCCCCAGGCACTAGGGTTAGTATTGCTCGAGGAGATTCCTGGTATCATTTACGCTTGGATGGATATTCGGCTAGATGTAAAAACACTTAACTAGGCTCGGACTTGAGCAAGGGCTAAGAGACATACGTATATAGATGTATATATATATATATAGGGATATGGTACTTAGGGCTAGCAAGCTACTTAACCTAAGGATCTACGTTATATTCAACTAAAGTACGGACACAAAAAAAATACACTATACATAGGGGGGGAGGGGGTTCTGGGAGTGGTACTGGAACTAGGACTTCCTAAAGTCTTTAGGTGGTTACTGGTTAGTGTGGCTAAAGTGTGACTAGTATTCGTTTAGAGTTGGCTTATGAGTTATATCGGCTACAAGTACGATTGTTGCAGGGATCAATGGCTTGGCTGAGCGGGAACAATAGCAGGAGCTGGCGTCTGTTGTTGCTGCTGATGCTGCTGCTGTTGATGTTGTCGGTTGTTGTTGTTGTTGTTGTTGTTGTTATTGTGGCGCAACGGTCAGGCGACAATATCACTGCCAGGATTATAGCCAAAGTAATTTAAATTAAATTCATCACTGAAGAGCACCTCCTCTTCGGAGGGCTCCACCTGATGGGACATCTGTATGCCCAGCTCCATGGGATCAATCTCGGTGATGTAGTACTGCGAGCTGCTGCTGCTGCTTTGGCCTAGACTATGGCCCAGATGGCCATGTTGTTGTCTTAGACCACTTTCCGTGACCACCACGTCCTTGTGTATGGGATTGAGATAGTCTTCTGGGGGAAAAAATCAATTAATTAATACAATTTTTAACAAGGTTAGCCTTTATTCTTTACCATTATCCAGCAAGACATCGTGATAGGTACTGATGATGGAGTTCACAGACTGAACCTCCACCTCGCGATGTATTCCATTGAGGATCTGACCTGCAGTCTTTCGCAGCTCATCATCGCTTAGGAGATCATTGAAGGGCAGCAACCGCTGCTGCTGTTGTTGATGCTGCTGCTGTTGCTGATGATGATGATGGTTGCTGTGATGCTGGGAGCTATCGCTTCCATTGCCTCCTGACCCCTGCTGCTGCAGCATCTCTTGGGTAAGCGTGGCAGCAGCCACGGCGGCCTCATCATACAGGCAATTGTTGCCGGAAGTTGCATGTTGCTGCGTTGCATGCTGCTGCTGTGGAGAGTGGCAATTGTGTTGCTGCTGCTGCTGTTGATGTTGATGATGTTGCTGCTGCTGCTGTTGTTGTTGTTGTTGCTGCTGCAGCTGCTGCTGATGCTGTTGAATGCGCTCCCGATTGATGGACTCCATTTTAAAGAACAAATCCAAACGCTGCTTCTTCTGCCAAGATTTATAAGTTTTATTTAAAGTTTATTTTAGTTTTTTAAAGATTTATATAAAAATTAAAACTTACATGCTCCCAGGCTAATACATTTTCAGCGGAATCCCCACTGGAAATGGCCCACAGGTGGCCAGCACCTTGGGGCGCCTTAACGCCCTTGCGAAAATGCGGATTTATGGAGAGATTGTGTCGCACCGAGTTTTTCCAGCGGTCATCGTTTGATTTGTAATAGGGAAAGCGATCGCTGAAATTAAAATAAAATAAAAAATAAATAATTTACCAGCTGAACTTTGACTTTAAGTAAGTTGAATTAATTTTATAAAAATATTTAACGGTTACATATCAGCTCCAAAGTAAAATTCTTATTTTTGCTTTCTAGAATTTAAAGCAAGGCTCCTCCCCTTTGAAGTCTTTTCACTGACCACTCCCTTTTCTGGCTGACCAATTGCATTTCAAATATTACAGCCCCCTTTTTTAGTAGACCCACCAATCCTGGACAGGAACACCTGAGACGGACATATGGACAGCGGAAATGTGGCAATTTCCCTGAAAACACGTCATCATCACAGCACTGCGGCAGTCTCTCACACAAAAATACTGGCTGGGAAATACCTGAAGGAGGGGGAATACGGACAGGGACATGGACAGGGACATGGATATGGACATGGACACGGACAGCGGCAGTGGCACAAATTATGCGTCGTTTCTCTCCGACTTTGGCTCGTTTTGATTTAACGTTACTCCGTTTATTTTTTATATATTTTTTTTGGGTAGTCAGTCACGAACAGGCTATTTCGGAGGTGGTCTTTCTCCTTAGGAAAAAAATGGAGTATGCCCCATGTCTGGCTCCCACTCCCCCCCTTTGATGTTAAGAGGAAACAACGACGACCGGAAAGGACATCGCGTGCCAGGATTCCAGGCAAGGGTGGTCGGCACTATGGATAGTTCCTTCGTTCGGTGGTGGACGGGCAACAAAATGGAAAGTATTTCAAATTACGACACACACACACACAAAGAGAAAGAGAGAGAAAGAAATATAGTGAAAAAGAGAGAGAGAGAGAGGTAGAGCCAGAGCGAGAGAGACACGCGCCGCTTGGAGGTGGAAAACTACCCCCATGAAAAGCGGAAAATCTAGGGAGGGGGTTAGACCTATGTCATTGGTTAACTGCCACTGCCGCCCCTTCCCACCCCCTGGGACTACGCCCACGTTCCGGACTCCGAAAGCAATCCAAAAACAAATTTCAGCACGCGACCTAAGGCTTCCTCCGACGTTTCTTTCGCAAAATCGTTTTTACCCGATTTTCCTTTTCGAATTTTCTCTCCTTCTTTTTTATATTTTTTATTTGGGAGCAATGACGACTCATAAATGGAGTGAAATATGGAAATTCTAGGAGCGGGCTAGAGTCCTTAATGACCCCCCCCCCCACACACACACACACATGTGTGTGTGAACAGGAGCTGGGACTCGTGAGGATTTGGCACGCAGCCCGTCATGACGCATCAACCGGTGGAGTCGTCGAATGATGTGGCACTTGAAATTGCCTCCGCAGCGAGAATCGGGAATCGAGGGAGCCAGAGACATGGAGGAAGGCACAGATAAATGGAATCAACTCCATTAGCCACCTAGGTGGTTGGTTGTCTGTTCCCTGTTTCTGGCTAAGTTTGCTTGGGGTCTAACGACTTTGGGAAAAGATGTTGGTTGGTGAAGAACGAACCCCTTTCGGCCTGCCTCGAAGATTTAGCTTGTAAGTTGAAGCTTGAAAGTATGTCAGACCAAAGAAATATATACTATAGTCTACCTCTGACCTATCAAAACCTTCCTGGGGATACAGATTTAATATTTTTCCTTTAAATTTCAAATAGAAAGACTAAACATAAAGGAAATTACAAGAGCGTTTCCCTATTTATGTGAGAAATTCGCTTAGCTGAAGAGAGAATGAGAGAGAAAAAGACAACACCGGTCTCTCAGAGAGCATTTAAAATGAAAACTACTCTCCCGTTCGCTACCAAGCTCTTCCTGCTTTGCTTGTACATTGAAGGTAAAGTTTGAAAGAGCGAACGAGAGAGAGAGAAATGGGGAGAAGGAGATCCTTTCAGAGAGCGAAAAGTTTCAAGAGAGCATAAAATCGATCTTGCGCTTAAAGTGAGAGAGCAAAAAGCGAAATGAAATGGGGATTTCCTCTTTGAATATTTACATTCTATCCTAAACTTTTTCCAAATTTTCCCCTTAAGAAAGGCCACTAGTTCAGCTCGTAGAACTTTAAGTTCAGATTAGTTTGTTATTTCAAAAATCTAAACACAAGGAGAACACCGAATGGATAGTTTATGGTATCTGCATGACTGTCTGGTCTTAATCATTACCATGCAACCCACGCCGGCCAATCGATACTCCTGTATATATACATATCTAACTCTTCAGATACTTGCCACTATATATAACTTTTTTTTTTATGTATATATCACATTTTGTCTGCCGCACTTGTCGAATTGTCAACGTGGCTTCAAGCACGTACATAGCTCTCCACTCGAATGGGGATGGCTGGTATATCTAGGTGGGTAGGTGGGTTTGCCTGAGTGGCTTTGTTAAGTTAAAGGTAAAAATCAAATACCCGCTATCAGCGTCGTCATCGTTGTCAATGAATTTGACTGACTGACTTTGCTTTGGAAAAAGGGGAGGTGAAAGCAAAGAAGGTGGGCTTTTCCTACGAAATTGTCGAAATACACGGCATGTCCTCGCTGCTTCTAAAGCCCACTCTTTTACAGTTAACATTTGCATAAATATATATAAATATATATTCGGTCAAAACATCACTTTATTTGTAGCTAAAATTTAAGGGGTTTTTCCTATATTTGTAGCTGAGTTTTTGGTGGGTTTTTAGTTATTTAAAAGTCTGATTTGAAGGGCTTAAAATATTATTTATACTAATTTATAAAATCTTAAATAATATATTTCCAGAAGTCAACAAATTGCTGCTTTTTTCTATTTAAAAAGAAAGTCATTTTAACTCTGAAAATATATTTAAAATCTTTATTTTAAGTACTAAATTTTTAATTAAATAAAAATATCTTTAAAGAACTTCTATCTATATAGATTTTCTGCAGAACAGACCAGGTTATAGCATTATATCTACCCAGTTGGGGCTGTCCAGCTTGATGGGAAATGAAATGTAATTGACTTCGGCCTCCGGCTTCCGCGTCAGACATGGCTGCCAGGCCAGGCTGAGGATGGGCCCGGTGCCTCTGGATAGGCTGCGATGGTCGCTCGGACTAGTTGGTTGGCCCGAGCTTCAGACCCAAATGGGCCGGGCCCAGGCCGTGTCTGGAAGTGCCTGGCACGCAAGCCAACTCTTCTCGCACACACTCCTCGCCTTCATTTTTTTTTTTTTTTTTTTTGACATGGCAGCAAGGACCGGGCCACCAGACTGGGCAACTACTTCTGGCCCTGCATTTATTATATATATATATATATATATATGTGGTATATATAGTATATATCTGAAGGGGGCGGACACGGACACAGTTAGTTATTGCTTTGCGCCATAGTCAGTTCATAAATTTTGTTGCGGCTCGTTTGGTGGCTCGTCCACATCCTCCTTTCGTCCTGGTCCCCGGCCAATAAAAGAAATTGCTTGGATTTATGGCCAGCAGCGAGGAGCACCGAGTTGAAAGTAGAAAGTTCCCTCATTTCGGTTGGGGCCAAAATGAAAAACTTTTTAATGGCAATTGGCAATTTTTTGTTGTTGTATTCTTTTCTTTTCTTTACTTTTTTTTTACTGGGCGTAACTTTTCAGCGGCCACGCCTCTTCAGAGTCAAAAAAATTATCCCAAGACCATCGGACTCGATCTTGGATCATTGCAGTTGAGCGGAAGAAGGGGAACTTTGGGTGAAGTTAATAAGAAATCGTCTGATTTGAAGACAAATCGATATTAACCTTGGTTGAAAGACAAGTCAAGAACTTTTAGACTTCATTTTACTCTTGGGATTCCTCACACAAGACTAAATGAAAAGAAACCTTAACAAAACGGTCTCTTTAGGAGTCACCAAAACGGTCAAAACGGTTACTCTTGCAGACAGAGAGTAAAATTCCAAGTCAGAGAGTATAAATTCAAAGATCTCTCTCAGAACGAAACTCTCTCGTTCGCTACTCAGTGGAATTTACCTATTATTTTTTGTTATTTTGCTTGTACATTGCAGATTGGAAGAAAAGTGTGAAGAAAAGGTAGAAAAGAGAGAAATACGAAGAGAAAGTTTGGGAGGATATGAGAGAGAAAGAACAGTTACAAGTAGCAAGAGCGCAAATATTTCCTTTAGTAACGATTTTTTGCAGTAAAAATTAAAAAGAAACTCTCTCGTTCGCCACTCAGTAAAATTAACAAAAAATTTTGGTTATTTTGCTTGTACATTGCAGATAAAGTCTGGAAGAAAGAAAGGTATGAAGAAAAGGTAGAAAAAAGAAATAGGAAGAGAAAGATGGGAAAGAGAAAGACAAGTAGCAAGAGAGAGTATCAGAAAGAGAGTATAAAGTACCTATCAAGAACAAACTTGAATGCACTTTTTACTACTTCCCATAAAAAGTAACGATTTTTTGCAGCTCAATTTAAATATTCTTAAAAATTTACATTAAAAAAAAAAGGTACCCAAAACTAAGTATTCCCTGCTCTCTGAAGTATGTAGCTATCCTAGTTGCGGTCTCCTGTTCAATATGCCAATGATCCTGCCACATGTCCTTTCCTGGGCGATCAAGCATGATCCGCATCCCATAAACACTCAATATGCATTTCGAAATTGACCGGAAGAGGTGGAGGAGGCAAAGGCAGGGGAGTAGGCAAAAAACCAACCCCCGCTTAACCCACTTAACCCCTTAAAACCCCTAGTCGGGTGGGTAATTGCTCACCAGTCTCCACTGCCTTCCCTCATGGAAAAGGGACAGGACCTAAGCATTTGCATTTTGGGCATGTCAAACACCTGATCCCGTGGATGCAATGATGCATGTAAAAGGTGTAGAAAAGCCGGAAGGGACGCCTCCAACCCCCGCAATTAATAATTATTGCTGAGCGGCGAGCGGCGAGAGTCGTGAAAATTTCATGGGCAATTGCCAGGACTTCGAAACGATTAAGCTGGCACAGGGTGAGCTGAGGTGAGCTGAGGTGAGGCGGGGGTTCAACGGGTCGCGTGGGCAAGTTCCTAGTTGCAAGTCCCTAAATTGCCATTGGAAGGGGGAAAGAGACTACATAGTAAATTGGTTGACGTGAGGCGCAGGCGCCAGTTTTGCCTTGACTGCACGAGGACAAGTCCCTGGCAGGCAAACACCACCCACAGCCCACCACCCACCACCCAAGACACCCAAGGCAGCTCCCACAAAGTAAATTTGTGAATGGTTAATGAAAAGTTCCTCCAAAAAAAAGTTATGCCAGAAGCCAGGAGAACTATACTGACTTCCATCGGACTACGTCGACTCATTACACTAAATGCAGGGGGCGGCAGGTGATGGGCAAATGTCATAAATTATTTGTGGGGTGGTTTTGTATGTAAATTTATATAGGATATTTACACGCAACATTGTAGTTTTTTTATTTTTTTTTTGGTTGCGGCTTCAAATATTTACACTGATTCCCCTCTCTCCAAAAGGCGTGCAGGTGCAGGGGGAGAGGGGGACAGGGAAAATGCCAAATTAATGAACCTTGAAAAATGTGTTAAAAGTTTTCTTCGTTTATGAGTCGTCGTCTTGTCGAATTGATATTTTCCAACTTTTATTTTTGGGGTGGGGAAACCCAAAAGGGGGCTTGAAACTGGGTAATGGCAAGAAAAAAGAGGGAGAGAGAGGAGAAAAGGGTGGTAGCTCAAAGGTTTTTTATTTTTAATGATAAATTTAAATATTAATAAAATTCTAAAGATGGATAAAGGTAGTGGGTAATGGTAAGAAAATGTTAAAAATAAAAGAAAAATTTTTTTTTATATAAAGAAAATAAGATCGAATTGTAGTAAAAAGTCTTTTTGATTTTCAATAATAATTTCAAATATTAATAAAAATTTTAGGAACAAAGGATATTATAAATACAATTATTTAAAAAATTCTACAAATTTTAAAAATAAAAGAAAACTCTTATTTTTATTTAAAAAAAAGATCAGACTTTAGACTTAGTGTAAAAAGTGTCTACAAAACGCAGATTTAAAAGCTATTTATACTAGGTATAAAAAGCCTCTAAGAAAGAAAGATAAACAACAGATCAGATCGTATGCCTCAGAGGAATGCAACACTGAGATCTATTGTAACCTGTTTAGGGTTTAAAAAAATAATAAAAAAATTATAATAAATAAAAAATAACAACAAAAGTCATTAGAAAGACTTTAACCCCAAAAACCCATACAAAAACATTGTAAAATCTAAACTTCTAAAGCCCCAGAAATAGTTTCCTGTTGAAGCTTACAAGCAATTAGTCTTTTTACCTACATACATATATCCCTTTTCCCCATAATCTGATAAATAAGCTCAAGAAATGCTAAACAACTTGTTGAACAACATTTTTTCTGCCGTTAGCGAATTTTCCAAGCCCATAAATCGTTCGAGCTGCAAACTTTTGGCACTCTTTTGCCACTGTTGGTTGCCTTGTTGTTTGGTTAACAACCAGGAGGAGCAACACCTCGCCAGGAGCAGGGAGCAGGCACCCATAACCAAATGGCCAACGGGAATGCCCAAGAGAAATGCTTGAGATTTGTTTAATTGCATCCGGTGTTGGTGCTGGCGCTTGCCAATCTCTCCAAGGTACACATATAAAACTCTGCCAAAATGGCGTCCATCAACGGGGGTGGTTTCAGGGGGGGGGGGGGGGGGGGGAAATGGCTGGGTGGGTGGGTATAACTGGGATTGGGGTACTTACGATATCCATTGGTATATGCCCGACACAGTCAGCTCACCCTTGTCCTCGAGGGCGTATTCGATGAGCTCCGTGTAGGTGAACGGTGGTTTCTTTGGCCTGCTTGTTTTGCGGTGGTGGTTGGTTTCGGGTTTCACCCAAGGTGGATTCGGTGGTTTGGGTTGAATCAGTGGTCGGGTGGTTCATTCGTTCATTTATTCGTCGACATTAGGTGGGTGGGGGAGGTTGGTGTTTCGGCATCGATTGGTGGACGGAGGCACAAAGCAAATGGAGAACGCACGAAAAGTATTAGAAAATTTATTTTAATAAGAGGGAATTATTTAAATAAAATAAAAAATATATATCTCTATATACTTAAGGCTTTACAAATGTTATACAAAATATAGTAATAAGAAAAATCAATATTAAAAGGTTTTAAAATATTAATAATTTCCCCAAATTCATTTTTTAAAAAACAGAACCAAATGATACAAAACAAAATGAACTAAGCCTCAAATGAACAAGGGAAGTTCTACTATGTTCAGGATAAACCAAAGAGAAAATATAATTGAAATCACTTCCAAATGCAATATTAATAATTTTGGGTAAGGTATTAAAAATTAAAATAAATTTAAATTAAAATGAGAAAAGGTTAGGGATTTATATACATTTTTTTTTTAAACTATTTAAACAATATTCTTTAATTAAATGTTTATATTTTAGTCAAGAGTTTTGTGAAAATTACCTAAGAAGTATTAATATAGGGTTTGAATAGACTAAGTGGCCTCAAAATTAAATTTTAAAAGACCTTTTTCAAACTATTCACTTTAGAAAAATCCTCAAAATTCATTTGGGGATGAACCAATGAACCAATGAATAAAGGGAAATTTAAACCATAACTCAAATGATTAAGGGAAATTTGAGAACACTAAAATCAAATAGTATATACCAAACTAAATATATAAATAATTATGTTGTTAAGTAATTATTAAACTCAGTAGCTCCTTCTAGTAATTTCCATCTGTACTCACGCCTTGGACGTTGTATCCTCGACGACCACATGCTCGGCGACAATCATATCGTTACCGTCCAACTCCGAGGTTACCTCCATTACCAGCTCCTCGAACTTGCGTCCCGTTTTTGTGGATCCCACACCTCCTCCAGCAGCTGCTCCACCAGCACCATTACCACCACCACCACCACCGCCTCCTCCTGCATCGCCTGCCCCCGCCAGCGTGGCCATCCCCGTGTTGGCGCAGCTTTTGGGCGATCGAACTCGCTGCTGCTGCTGCTGATCTATCACCGTTGATCCCAGGGAATGACTTGAGCCGGCGGCCGTGGCTGAGGCTGAGGATGTGGGCGATGCAGAACTACAGGGCGATGTGCTGACCGTCGTTGCCGTCGGCGTGGAACTGCCCTCCGCCGGCAGTCCCAATGCCTGATGCGGCGACAGGTGAGGAAACTCATCGAACTTGAAGTTGAGCAACCAGGAGAGATTCTTGTCCTCAAAGTCCGCCTCGGAGGCATCGGCACCTGGGCCCGCCACCGAGCCAGTGCCCGAGCTGGAGCCCGAGGAGGTGCGCCTACCCGCCGTCAATATCCGCTGCTTTTGGGGCACCAAAAAGTTTTGGTTTTGATGGGGACTCTGGCTGGAATTCTGGCTGGGATTCTGACTTAGATTCTGGCTAGGATTGTGACTTAAATTCTGGCTGGGATTGTGACTTGGATTGTGGCTAGGATTTTGACTTGGATTCTGGCTTGAATTCTGGTTGTTCTGTTGCTGCGGCTGCGGCGGCGGCAAGGTGGCATTCAGGTGACCCAACTCCGCCTGCAGTCCCGAGTTGTAACGATGATCCAGCTCCAGCAGTTCACCGCCCGTCCAGCCGCCGTTATCCTCCAGCGGTACATTCGCCGGCGGACAATGGGAATAGGCTCCGCCACCGGCGGCAACGGTGGCTGTGGCGGCGGGCACCAGGAGACTGCTGTCGTAGGCAAACAGATCGTTGATGAAGGAGGAAGAGGAGGGAGCGGCAGCGGCAGCGCCAGATGTGGGCGTATTATGAGCCGTGGGCGGCGGCTCCAGCTGCAAATGGAATTGCAGATCGCCGGCATCATAGTCCAGGTGACGTTTCTTCCAAGGATTCGCCTCGATGGCCTCGTAGTCGTGACCCAAGGCCAGTTCCTGCTCCTCCTCGTACTTTCGCTTGAGGAAGTGGCCATAGTCACCAGGTGCTCCTCCATTGTTCTGATTTGTGGCCTGGCTATTGTTGTTATTGTTGTTGTTGTTGGTCGCACTGCCTGCCGCGCCATTGACAGGCATGTTGACAATCATGGCGATGATGACTGACCTGGTCACGAGGCAAGTTGCAATAGAAACAAACACAGACACGGGACACACACGGCAAAAAAAAAACAACAATAATATAATCAAATATGAGGAGCTCGGAGTTTTTCTGGAAAAAGGAGAGCAGCTAGTCCGACCTGGCTACCGTCTCGCGCTGCGACTGGCCACGGAATGCGAGGGTCCGCCAGGAGCTGAGCTGAGCACAACTCCCAGCTGGGCTGTGCTGCGCCTGCGCCCGCTGTCCGCTCATCATCCCTGCGCAGTGCGAAGTCAGTGAAGCACAGAGGCGGCACCCCCTCCTCCCTCCATCTAGAAGGGGGAAGGGATGTGGCTTAGGTACCCACTTTACCTGTAAGAACATGAGGAAAAGGTACAAAATATTACTTGGAATGTGGTTAAGGTTCTTTATAATTATAAAAACCTAAGGATTCTTCTTGAGAAAGTCACAGAAATTATAAAAATATTTAGAATAATAATTACAAAGTTTACAAATTAACTCTTAAAATGTGTACCCACATTACGTATAAGAGTACTCCTTGTCAGGTTCAGGTACACACAGAAAGATACCTGCTGCTGCTGCTGGTGCTGCTGCCACCACCGTCAGTGTGTGTCCAGGTCATGTGCCGCCGGTTCTGCTCGGTCGCTTCTCTCGATTCCGGCCATAATCGAACACATGTGCATTCCGCCGAGCCGCCGAGCTGTCCGTTAGCCAATTTTGCGCTGACAGCGAGACCAGGGAGACCTGGCCCAGACCTGGCAGGGTGCAGGGCAGCCATTCAAGCGTCTAATCGACAAACGCTTTCGGGGACACCCTCCCTACACACACGCACCCAGCTGGGCGCACCACCTCCACCCGCACAGGTGTGCAACTACATCCATCTCCATCTGCAAGAGTCGTGGCTTCCAAAAAGAAAGCGAAAGTTAGGCCAAAAGTAATCTTAACAATAAGACAAAATAGGAACAGTTTTCACAGGTGACATTTACAGATAAACGATGGCCAAGGCGTAGCTTCCTGGGGCCAAAAACCGTCTGTACAGCCAGGATTACATCCTAATCGTTGCTTATCAAAGATTAGTATACAGATTCCATCAAAAAATCACTTTTAAAATCCCAGCAGACAAAAACGTTCGTTTTGCGAGTTTCAAGCGGACAAAACGTCCGTTTTCGGCTCATAAACGATAATAAAGTTAATCCCTGTCATGGGTTTTGTGGCAAAAAATTCTATAGTTTTCGGAATTCGTATTAAATTTCGATTGCGGACCTTTTACGACATCATTATCGGGTATAATCCTGAGAATTTGCGATAATTGTCCGCTATTCGTACGTTTGCGCTTGCGTTTTTGAGCATTTAGGGAAACTAAGGCAGAAAGTCCGATTCTTTGTCCGTATTTAATATTTTTAGCGGGCATTTTTCGGATTCTTTGTCTGCTGGGAACTTAAAATCACAATAAAAATAGATTTCAACAAAGTAATCCTTGACTTTTGGCTTGTCAAAGGGTTTCCACTCTCACCCTCTTGCCATTTTCTAGTAATCCTTCAAATCACACGTGTGTCCGTATTTTCCCTAACAAAAACCTTTAGGACGCTGCAAAATTTCCAAGTGCTATTAGAATAATAAAAAAAGCAAGTTAAGATTAAGAACCGCGACCATGTCATACCAGATCAAGTCTACGCCCTACTTCCGGCGCATGTTCAACAACAGCAAGAGGAACGGCCAGCTGCAGCGTCTGCGGGAGGAGTACGAACGGATTCAGGAGTTCAATGATCGCACCATCGAGCTCAAGATGCGCCAGGTGAGGCTGAAGCGGCTCTTTCGGGAAATCGAGGAGATCAAGGAGGGCGGCGGCTCCTCTTCCGTGGCTGCCAGCGCTCCCTCCCCGTCTTCGGTCAGTCGCAGTGCACACCGGCACCATCATCATCATCATCATCCTCATCTGCAACTTGCTGGCATTACACCAGAGCAACGGCGTCACCATCAGCGTGCCGAAGCCCTGATCCGTTCACGTGAACTGGGCAAGGAGCTGTCGCGCCGGAATGCCCAGATGATCGAGGCCGGTGTTGGGGGATCTCTGCGCTCGAAGCTACGCGGGGTGGCCGATATCCGGCGGGAGGCCCAGGATCGGCGAGAGCGGGCAGCCAAGCGGATATCGTATGGCAACGATCAGTCGCGTCAGAATCTGCAGCGGCAGCTCAAGGTTTGCCAGCGACGGCTAACGGCCAAGTGTCAGCCACATCAGAGTCCAGATGCAAGGTATTTATATAATTTATTTAATAATTGTAAGAATAATAAATTATTCATTCGCAGACCCAACCTCTTCCGTCCGGATTATAGCAACCTAACGCCCAGCCAGCTGGACATGCTGGTGGACGAGGAGCAACTGGCAGCAGAGCAGCAGCGCCACTTTAGGGAGCAGGAAGAGGACGAACTGCAGCTGGCTGAAGAGCATTACAGGCGGCAGGAGAATTACCTGCGCCTGGGGGCAGCCGTTGACTTCTCCTTGTCCTCCTCCGAGGAGGAGGAGGAGAATGGTCAGGAGGAGCTGCGTTTCCTTCGTGGCGAGCAGCCTGAGGATGAGGAAGACGAGGTAAATGAGCGGCGACTTGAGCAGAAGGAGCGCTTCTTGGGGGATCACAAGGACAAGCTGCCGCTGGCGGAGGAGCACTACGGTTGGGAGGCCGCCTACTACGACGAGGGGTGGCCAGAGAATCATGAGGAGATCGGGAAGCAGGACAAGGCTACTCAGCAGATGGACAAGAAGGAGGAGGAGGAGCAGCGGCACCGGCAACTGCCACTGGGTCGCTTCTCGCCCAGCTCCATTGCCATCGCAACAGCTGCACATCAGCATCAGCCAGTCTTGGGAGCAGGAGCTTTATCCTCCGAGCAGGAAATGCTTACCGCCCCTTTGGCCCCTGAAGAACTGACAACATCCACTCGTTCTTTGAACCTCCGAAGTGTTTCCAAGGCAGATGGCATGCCCGCTCTCAATAACTGGCGTCGTGTGTCCCTGATGCTGCCCTGGTTCAAGATCTATTCCTCAAGCAAGTCTGCTTTGGACTATCAGGATCTTCAGAAGATTAACCAGTGATGGCAGATGTTAACGTAAAAGCCACCAAATTCCTTGTTTATTTAGTTTTTTTTTGTAAATAAATTTGATAGTAGAGTGAAATATACAATTTTCAGTTGTATTTATTTATATTTTTCAGGGGGAAACCCCCAAAAACAAGAAAAAAAATTATAACAACAAAATAAATGGTATGTACATGCCTCTGTCTGGTTGTTGGCTTATAAATATGTTAAAGATCTTACAAAAAATATGTTTATATATATATATTTTAAATGTATATATATCAAATATATATATTAAATATATAAATGAAATATATATATCTAAAATTCGTACATATTCGTCTGTTTAAATGTTTATCTTGGTGTTCCGTTGGAAATATTCCTTAAAGAAAATAAACTTGGCAGCTTAATCAATCCACCGTCTCCACCGGTGGGGTTTCATCTTCATCATTTATGGTCATTACAGTTTCCTCTTCCTCCTGTGTGGCCTTTGGGGGTTCCTCTTCCCCCTCTGTAGCCATTAGGGTTTTCTCTTTCTCCTCTTCTGTAGCGCTCTCTTTGGTCTCTTGTAGCTCCCTTTCCTTGGCCTCTTTCTGCTCCCTCTCCTCCTTATCCTTACGCGACAGCCAGGCCAAGCGAGCCTCGTTTTGAGTCGCCCTCAGTTTAGCTTTGGCCTCGTTGTTGAGAGCGGCCCACTGCTTCATCACCTGGCGGAAACCCGGCATCCAAGCGACCAGCGCTTGGCGTAGAGCATCATAACCCTTCTTCATCTGAGGAACCTTGAATTTTCCAAAGGCGGGACTGTAAATGATGGCATCAAAAGCCACCTCAAACTCCTCGTTCAAAACGGGAAAGATGCCCGTCTCCAGCATTTCGTGGCTTAAATAAAATATAAACTTTAAATTAAGAAATAAGAAATAAATAAAATAAAAACCAACTCTAACCTGGGCAGACGCTCTCTCAAATAGCGATGGCGTATTCCAAAATTCTTCTCGATCTGCTTTAAATCATAGTGCATGCTCCGTCCCGCGAGATTCGCCTCCACCAGCAACTTATTCACCGATGGCAAAAACTCTGCATTCAATGAAATGCGCAGGAAAACAATGCGTTCCTCCAAATCCAATTCTGTGACGTGAGCAAATAGCTCTTGGTTATTGACCAGCCGCTGGAATTGAACCATACTATCCGGTGTCCAGTGCGGACCCAGTGGATGAATGTACGAAAGTGTTCCGCGTACGGCAAGCTCTGGTTTTTCGCCAAAAACATTCGCTAGATAGCGTAGGTAAGCAACTGGCACATCCTCGCCATAACCAAAGTCCACGTAATAAATGTAAACGGTATCAGCATTTGGTGGTGGAGTAGATACTATCCTGACCCGCCGCCAGTTGCTGTCCAATTGAATGGCACAGATGTAACCAGCTTTGATCAGGCATCTTGGCAAAACGTTTAAATAGTTGATGTTGTCCGTGTCGCGGTAGAAATTGCTGGGGGAAGAGGAGATTGATGATAAAATGGATGGATGCTTCATAGAAACTTACCCCATTTCCGTTTGTATTTCGTTGAGCGCAGAGGTGTCGTACAAACGGTTCACGAAATTGAACCAAAACTGAAAGGGGGTGTACACCTAAAGGAGAAAGAAACGAAATGACATGAAACGAAATGAAATGAAACGAAATAAAACGAAATGAAATAAAACGAAATGAAACGAAATGAAATTAAATGAAACGAAATGAAATGAATGAAATGAATGAAATGAATGAAATGAATGAAATGAATGAAATGAATGAAATGAATGAAATGAATGAAATGAATGAAATGAATGAAATGAATGAAATGAATGAAATGAATGAAATGAATGAAATGAATGAAATGAATGAAATGAATGAAATGAATGAAATGAATGAAATGAATGAAATGAATGAAATGAATGAAATGAATGAAATGAATGAAATGAATGAAATGAATGAAATGAATGAAATGAAACGAAATAAAACGAAATGAAATGAAACGAAACGAAATGAAATGAAATGAAATAAAACGAAATGAAATGAAACGAAATGAAATAAAACGAAATGAAATGAAGTGAAACGAAATGAAATGAAATGAAATGAAATGAAACGAAACGAAACGAAATGAAATGAAATGAAATGAAATGAAATGAAATGAAATGAAATGAAATGAAATGAAATGAAATGAAATGAAATGAA
>VNJY01007063.1:15198-61564 GCA_008042715.1 Drosophila bocki | reverse complement strand
CGAACATTTGTATGGCAGCTATATGATATAGTCGTCCGATCCGGCCCGTTCCGACATATATAGCAGTGAGAGTATATAGAAGAAAATATGCAAAGTTTCGTTCAGATAGCTTTAAAACTGAGGGACTAGTTTGCGTAGAAACGGACAGACGGACGGACAGACGGACAGACGGACGGACAGACGGACATGGCTAGATCGACTCGGCTGTTGATGCTGATCAAGAATATATATACTTTATAGGGTCGGAAACGTCTCCTTCACTGCGTTGCAAACTTCTGACTGAAATTATAATACCCTGCAAGGGTATAATGAAGCCAACACGTGTACGAACAAGTAATAAACATTGTGGCTTTTCCTATTTTTTGTATATATATTTTTTTTTGTAGATCAAAGTCAAGGGGGGATTGGGCTTGGGGCATAAAAACTCACTCGTTTGACAGCTCATTTTGCATAATTGTGCGGAGCGACGGGCAGTGCATATGAATTGATTATTGAACCGAATTGAATTCCCCCTGCCACACGATATACCCCAAACATGTATATGTATATTTTTTATGGTTTGATTTATGATCGGAGTCGGGAGTTCCTTAACGATTGAGCATCAAAAATGCTAATTGAGCTGTTTATCGATTTGTCAACAACAATAAGTCGTAAGTCGGCGCAACAATTTCGAACAATGGCCACATTGGCGGCGAAAATTATTTAATTTCATTGTTGTTTACCCCCCTTTAACCCCCCTTTAACCACCCCTCCCCTTAGTTTTCTTCACGCTCTCCATTGAGTTTTATTGCCTATTAAAATTGTGTCAAAATGTGTTTGAAATTTTTTATTGTTAATTATACGCGGCGGGCGTAATGTGGAACCAATAAACAATATCGCCATCGCAATTGGAATTCGGTGTTAATCTTTTGTTGTTATCCGTTTGGTTTTTTTGTTTTTAAATATTTTTTTTTTTTGCGTTCATTGGAATACGGGGAATTAATTTTGGCCAACTTATTAAAGTATCAGTAAAGGCGGGCAAGCGTGAAACCGAAACCAAATCAAAATCGAATTCCAAAAAAAAAAAGCAAAAGAAAAACGAAAATCGCTCAAATGAATAGACAGCCGGATCGGACAGGCATCAAGACAAAGTTTTGCACAGATGCAGGGCTATACACTGTTAGAATAATTCGGGTAACTCTGGGGAGTCTTTCAGTTTAAATTTAGGTAAGGAAATTAAAGACAGGAAATTATTGGAGCTTGAAATGTAGTTCAGAAACAGACTTCTACTATTTTGTATATTTACTAGGTCTCTTTTTTCTGTAAAAAAATTGTTTAATATTTTAATTGAAATATATTAAAGAGATTTAAATATTTTATGGAATTTCAGGGTAATTTGTATAACCCTCTAAATTAGTTTAAGTATCAATTGTCAGAAAAAGTAGAATAAATTAAGTTTAGAAGCAACCTTACTTTTTATTTTGGGTTATTTTGTATATTTAATAAGTCTATTTTCTATGAGAATAATTTAAATACTCTTAAAAAATAAGAAATATTTTATATATATATTTTACAGATTTGCTTTAATATTTTCTTGTAAGAAATAATTGCAAATTCATTAATTAATTTCTATATCTTTCAAGTCAATTTTCTAGGCAAAAAAAACTTGATTCAGAGGCTCTTAAAAATTCTTAAATATTTATTGGATATTTTCTAATAAGACTCTTAATCATTTGCTTGTAAAATTTGCGACAGTGTCTGCACCAAGTGGAAAGGGACTTTGCTCCGAGTTTGAGTAATGAGCTCTGGAGTTCCACTGACCGTCCTGACTGAATGACTGACTAAATGACCAAATGACTGACTGAATGACTGAGCGAGTGACTGACTGACTGACTGACAGAACCCCGAAAGAGATCGCGAAGCTTGCTCCTGACTGACATTTGATTATTGGCTTCCAATTTGTTGCAGATTCTGTTTTCCTTTTTTTTTTTGTATTTTTTTGTTGTTGTTCCTCCCCATTCAAGCGCAAATTGCGTGCCTGGCAATCACGGTTCGCAAATTTGCAAATTTGCTGGAAAAAAAAGAAGAATAAGCTACCAGAAAGAGATGGCACGAGGCCCACTGAAAGAGACAGCGCGAGAGAGGGCCGAACAGAAGTCAAATTGTGGCCAACATGGAAATTAATGGAGCAATGGAGCGATCGGAGATCGCGGATCACGGATCACGGCTGCTGTCGTTGCTACCTTTGGCTGCTGATTTTTTAGAGTTGCCAAGGGACTTTTCCAAAAAGTAAAAAATAATAATAAAAAATTGGAGTAAATGAATAAAGGGATGGATGAGTGGCAGGAGTGGAGATATTTCTCTAAATAAATACAAAGTATAAAATGAAAAGCAAGTAAAGAAATTTATAAGATTTTATAAAATTTAATAAACTAATTAAATTATAATATATATTAAATATATATATATATATATATATATATATATTATAATATTAATTAAAATTAAATTAAATTTTTTTTTTTAAGAAGGAAAATATAAAAAAATTAATTTATGTTATATATCTTCCTAAAAATAAATTCTTTATTATATATATTTTCATATATTTTTTTTAAAATAATTTTTAACATATAAAAACTTTTATTTAACAAATATTTATGCCTGAGGTAAACATAAAATTAAATTTTAGTTTCTAAGCTAATTAAAATTTGATAAAAATATTTTTTAAATTTATGTATAGTTCTTATATTGTTTTTAAAATATATAATTTATTTATAGATATATTTTAAAATGTCAGCACTGGCCATGCTCTGGCTTCTGCTGGCAAATCGGCGGCAGGAAAGGAGTTATTAAGACGAAGCGGGATGGCCATAGCCGCCATAGAGGTTGCCTTGGTCCACCTTTATTTTTATTTTCCTTTTTATTTTACTTTACTTTTTTTGTTCGTACTTTTCGCTCTGTTTTCTGTTTAATGAAGGCAGTTCGATCGATTTGGCTGGCAGCGAATCGTGGCAGTCCCAGACGCCCCGATTTCCAGTTTCAGTTTGCAGATCAAGGAGTTAGAGATGGGAGTTCTTATATGTTTTTTAATGTTAAATATATTTTATAATATAAGATCTTGATTTTAAAAAATATTTGGGTAATTAAATGTTGCTTAAATATTTTTTAAATATTAGTTATTGATTTTAGAAAATATTAAGGCAATGAAATGTAGGCTAAATATTTTTTAAATATTTATTTGGCTAAAAAAATGTTGGTTAAATATTTTTTAAATATTAGTTATTGATTTTAGAAAATATTAAGGTAATAAAATGTTGCCTAAATATTTTTTAAATATTAGTTATTGATTTTAGAGCATGAGAACATGATTTATTCTGTGCTTCAAAATAAGTTCTTTTGCCTAAGAAATAATTTTTAAAGCTTATAAAATATGTTTAAAATAAATTTAAATATTAGTTCTTAATTTTTAAACATGACTAACTTAATTTTTTTGATTATTTAAACCTTAAAAAATATTTATAAAATATTTTCAGATACCTTTGATTCTTGAATAACTTTTCTTACGATTTTTCTATAGTTTAACTTTATTTTCTTAATTATTTATTGTTTTTTTTTTAACATTGATTTCCCCCTTCGTGCCACGCTGCCATCGCTGGCTGCTGGCCAATTTCAGTTAGCCGCCACAGTTGCTGTTGGTAGCAGCAGCCTCAGCTTTAGCAGCAGCCACAGCCACAGCCAGTTGTTGTTGGCCAGGCCAAGAGCCCTGGGTCCGCGCTGGCGAACAGCATTTTCGATCTGTCTGTCAGTCAGCTGCCATTTTTGCTTGGCTCGAGACCCGCCAAGGGAACCCGGGAGTCTGGGGCCAGCGAAACTGGCCAACCAAGTTGGCGAACCAATTGATTGACATTGCCCACAACGCCCTTTTTTTTTGCCGAAGTCAAAGTGGAAGTCTCTCTGAGCTCGACTCTATTTTCGCTTGGCCAACTGTACCGGAAGTGTGTGAAAATGCTGGCATTCATTCAGCAGCACTTCTTGTGAATTATTATGAGCAGCCAACTACAAATTATACAACAATAATTAATTAAGCCCCAGAAGAGACAGAAAACCAGTTGGCCCAGAGCCGAAGTTCATTCAGGAAAAACTGACAATGACAAAAACCGAAACAGTTACCACAAAAAATAAAGAAAAAACACAAAGAAATACAGGCACGTTGAGCGGTCAAAGCCGTGTAATTATGAAATTCAAAGAAATGAAGCATTAAACCGAAACAAGAAATATGGCATGATATATGGCCAAGAGTTGAGTGCGGGCTAAAATATGTTTATAACTAAATTAGCATGAAGCTGAGACGGAGACGGAGGCTAAGACTGAGGCTCCATTGATAACTCTGGCTTGGTCTTTACATTTATATATATGTATATATTTTTTATATATTTTTTACATTTCTTTATTTTCTTGTTGTTGTCAAGTTGACAAATTAATACACAAAACTAGCCCTTTTTGAAGTCAACCGACTGGATTTCTAATTGGGAAGAGCCATAAAAAAACTCAAAAAAACCAAAAACCAACTACATATTTTGATGGCCGCTTTTCTCACCATTTTCGGGGTTTGACTTTTTGCTTTACGATTATTTTTACAACTATTATTATTATTATCTTTTGTTGTTTTTGTATATTTTTAACAATTTCCAGTGAATGAAGCAATGAATTTAGAGTCTTTAAAGCCTAAGTTGTGTCTTTATAAAAATTCCTGTGCGAAGAGCTCTCTCAGGGAAGGCTTAAAGGGTGCTTGAAGCTTAACTCTTTTTTAGATATTTTTCCCCCGATTTGTTACAGATAATTTCCACCGACAATTAGACCATCTTTTCCTGACACTTTTCTTTTGGTTCTCATTGCTTCAATTGAGCAGCAGCAGCATCAGCAGTCGCTGGAGATTTTCCATTTGCCTGTTTTCCCAGGCCCCGCAAGACGTGTACGTGTACACATTTCTAATTAAATTTTCAAAGTTACTTTGCCATTCTGTGCGATTTTTGATTGACATTTTACATTAAATGCTCTCTGGAGTCCCGGGATCTCTAGTCGGTGCTCTGAGGCAACGTTGAAATTGATCAATTTCACATAATTTCAAGGCAAGTCGGAGACGGCGGTAATGCAAATCCGACAGATGCGATTCCAGCTCTCCACGACTGTTAGAAGATCTTAGAACGTTTTTCCTGTTTCTTTTTTTCTTCTCCTCTGTATTTTTCCTGGATTTTTCCCGACTCTAGTTGGGTTTTTTGGGGTGGAGAAGGACCGGACCTCCTCGCTTATGATTGACAATGCCGGGGATTGAGTCAAAACCCAAAACACCAATTCTGATCTCTTGAAAAACTGAACTGAAAAGCGATTCGAGATCCAAGATCCAAGATCCGCGAATCCCAATCCGTATCCCTGACAGCTTGACGGCCTTTGGGCGCTTTAAACGTTTCGGTTGCCTCCCTCGCCACTCGATGCTCCCTGCGCTCGAAAATACATTTAAGAAAATTAGATAAATATATTTAAAAAGAAGTAAAATTAATAACTAAAATATTTGAAAGCTTAAATAATTTATTTTCAATTTAGTTATTAAATTTATAAAGTTTTCTGGTAAGAAGAAAATATTTTATAGACTAAATAAAATATTTCCCATATTTACTCTAGATTTGTTTTCTTCTTTATTTTTATTTATTTATTATTAAGAAATATCAAATATTTTTCGCCAGTGCATGAACAGCTCACCTGAGCTACGCTTCCGCCCCGCGCCTTTTAATTGCTCGCCGTCTGCTGGATTTCTTCAGCTTCGTTCACAATTCTCATTGATCTTTTTTCGAATGTGCGCAACTGTCGGATTTTGTGAGCTGTCAGTGAGCGAGACTGTGGATCCTCCTGTGGTGCCTCCATACCCCTCCTGGCCCCCCTTTAACCCCCCTCCTCTGGCTGCTCGGATGTGTGTCTGTGGCGTGGCATATCTTTGATTTGCTAATTAACGGTTTGTCGGTTCAGTTTGACATTTGAACATGAGTTCTTGACATTTCTCTCTTTCTTTCGTTTTGTGGGTCGTCAAGGGGTTAAGACGGGATCTCTTTTTTTTCAAGGGGGTAGTGGGGGGTGGGTGAGGAGCATATTGATTTGATTTGACCTTGTGTCTGTTATCCCTGATCCTTGAAGAATAATATAAAGAATATTTCAAGATGAGCTTAACTTTTTCTAGTAAAATTTTAAATATTAAAAATAACTTAGAGTTAAGAACCAATTACCAAAAATACTTTTAACAATTTCTATTTTAACTTCGTTTTCTTTTGTTTTTCTTTTTAAACTTTAACAAATTCAACTTTTTCGTTTAAATTTCATTCCCAGAATGTCTAGGCTCTTCCCTCTTCCCCACTTTTATTTATTTATTTTATTTCCCAAACCAAAAGCCAAGTACAAATCGCTGTTGGTGCGACCAAATTGATGGTCAACTGGGATCTCCGACACGGACCAAACGGTGTTAACACCTTGGCCGTGTCCCATTCCAACCGGTTAATATTAATGATGATGTGGTGTTGATGTTAAGTGCAGTTTAATAAATGAATTGTCTCCCATTCCAAGCCTCCGCAGAATTTTTTTTAGCATGCAAAAAAAATTTGAAAAAAATAAAAAATATACAAAAGAGGCACTGGGCACTTCCCGTTGCCTAAAGGCAGCTCGTAATCCATCACCAGATTTTGTTTTGCTTTGGCTTTCGGCTGGGTTTCTGTTGCATTTGCATTCCCAGTTGAAAGGCACTGGCAGAATATGTGTAATAAAATTTAATAAAATAATTTAAATGCTGAGAAAGTAGCTAGGAATTTGAATTTTCTTTTTAAAAAAATCAATTAAATAATTTCCTGTGATAAAAAATTCCTTAAATGTTAAATATTTTCCATTTTGTTCCACTGTTTCATTGCTATTTTGGCCACACTGTGGCAAAGCCTCTTGGTTACAACTTCTTCGACTGACAACTGCAACAACTGATGTATCTTAGACAAAAACAGCAACATCGAGATGTCTGGCACTTGCAACTGGCAAGATGCACTGAAAGAAAAAATGTTAATATTATAAGATTTATTTTAAATTATATTATAATACTTTAATAGAATTTATTATAATTTTTTTTTATAATTTTTCTATATTTTTTCTATATATTTTATATATTTTTTTATATATTTACTTGGGGTTTCTTTTGTTTAACTTCAACTTTCAAGCTTTTCCATTCTTACCTAAATGACTCTTATTTTCTCATTGTGCAGTGACTGCTTTGTGGAACCTTTTTGAGCCAAGTGTTGGGGAATCCCTCCTCATTGCTCTTCAACCCGTTTTTGTTTCGTTTCGGTTGCTAACGTCTAACAAGGCTAAGAAAAATGGGCCCAACGCCAACTTTTGGCTAAGGCGCAAGCACATTAAAAATTGCTTCTTCCTTCGTCTTCTTCTGGTTTCGTCTTCAAAACTGCCTTAAATTGTTTTTGTTTTCATTCTTGATGCTATTGTTGTTGGTGTTGCTATTGGTGTTTGGCATTATACTCTAAGATCGTAGGGAAAAGGAAGCTTACCAAGAACTTTACCACCTTTAAAATGTAAATATAAAAAATATGTTATGTTATGTTAGCACCTTAATTTTATTTTTTATAATTAAAAATATATATATAGAAATATTTTAAAATATTATAGGGTATTAGTGTTTCGGTAAATGCGGGGTAATCGAGCATTTTGCCATTGAGCCTCAAGCCGCAAATGCACTTTGCGAAAAAAGCATTTCCTCCAAAAACTTGTCTCGATTTTTGTGCCGCCCGCCCCGCGGCGATTTTAGTGCGAAATTTAGTGAAATATCTAGCAAGTTTGCCAGTTTTGTTCACCCGGTGCACTGATAGAAACAAAGGAAGAAGAATAAATTAGAACGTATTTAAATTCAAATTAAAAAATTTAATAAAAGTTCAGGAAGTAATAATTTGCGGAAAATATACAAAAAATTATTAAATAATAATATTAGAAAAATATTAATAAATATATATTGTCAATGAAAAATATATAAAAAAAATATATACAAAAAAATATATTAAAAAAATATATTAAAAAAATATATAAAAAAATAAAAAAAAAAATATTAAAAAAATTACTAATGCTAATATTCTTGGAACTTTACCTTCCATCTAAGCTAGAACCCGTTGGGAATCCTAAGCGTCGATGCGAAAGCAAAAGGCAAACCTCGAAAATAAACATTTATTTCTTTATATTTATAAATTTAACCCAAGAAAAAATCAACTAAAACCTTGCCAAAATCTTATTAAACCCCAAAACATTAGAAAATATATTTTACATAGACTCAAGAACCCTTTCAGAGTGTTTTCCTCGCAGTGTAATTTGCTGGTGCAGCAACAATTTGCAGCCTGGCCATGCGATTTATCTTTTTGGGCTGGCAAGTTAATGTGGCAATTGTATGCTAAGCAGCAAATGCAATGCTTTTCCTCCGCTCAGGTGGACCCCGTGGAGAGGGGGGGCTGTGGCCAAGGAGGCCTTGGAAAATAGGGGGCGGGACCGGGGCAACGGTTTTTCATGAATGAATTAGGCGGTGGGCAAAGTTTGGCTCTCGGTGGCGAAAGGGCAACAACTCAATTTACAGTTGTTATATATTTTTCTTGCTAGCGGTTTCCTTGTCTTTTTCTTACTGCTAATTTTTCTTCTGACTATTTTTTTATTTTTTTTATTTTCTATTTCTTATATATATATTTTCCTTTTGACCAAAAGGCATTCCAGGGCCCACGAGACGACGCATTCTTGTATAATTTTTTTTTTTTTTTTGTATTTTTTTGGGACATCTCATGGGTGTGATTTTAATTTCATACACAAATGAACTATGGGTGGGAAATGATGGCCGGAGAAGAGCAATAACTCCCACGAAGATTAATAACATAGAGCGCCGCACACACACACACACTCGTAAAT
The DNA here is from genome assembly GCA_008042715.1 of Drosophila bocki. Classification (NCBI taxonomy): domain Eukaryota; kingdom Metazoa; phylum Arthropoda; class Insecta; order Diptera; family Drosophilidae; genus Drosophila; species Drosophila bocki. The sequence goes on along the minus strand of VNJY01007063.1, from coordinate 52,606 downwards.
AAATAACAAAAGGAAATACAAAATGCACAAAAAGTGAACAATAAGCGCGTGGGGGGGTGGGGAGGGGGCGATAGAGAGAAAATGAAATTTATGCATAATGCCAAAAAGCGAGCAGGCGAATGGCCCATCAAAAGAGCGCCCAATAAAAGCAACAAACTGAAGAGGAATACTCAAAAAAAAAATATAAGAAAAAAAGCAAAAGAAAAGCTAAAAAAAATGCGAGAAAAGCAGCAAGAAAATTCCAAACTAGAAAGAGCAATTGGTATGAATTGATGGGTGGCAAGGACTGTTCCCCTCGAAGAGAGCCCTTGACTTCGAGAGGCGGCAGAGCAGTTGAAAATTAAAAAACGAATCCAGAAATGCCCTGGGACTGAGGGAAATAGAAAGAAAATATATTATATATTATTTAGAAAATGTAGAAAAATATATATTATTTATAATTTATAATAATAATAATAAGTAAGGCCTGAAATATATTCAGCTCTTTTTCAGGGGTTTTTTTGAACCACCAAATGGTAAATAAAAATATTAAATATTATCTAGAAAATATAGAAAATATTATATTTTATATAAAAATTGTAGAAAAATATATATTTTAATTTAAGCTAAAAATATGAAGGCTTAAAATATATATAAATTTTTTTATAGACGTTTTTTGTTAACCATAAATTTTTAAAAAGAAAATCTTATATATTCCCTTTACAAGTTCAGGCATTATCTCCCCGTCCTAGGCAATACCCTCTCTCAGATATATAGGCAGCTCGAAATGGGCCACATCCTGGGCTCGTACATCAAGGATCAATGGCACGTAGCGGCACTAAAGTTATTAAAGCCATAAGAAGCACAGCCAGGCGGACGGGCGCCCGCAATCCAATCTCAATGCCCAACCAGCCGGGCGTCCATATGCAAAAAAAAAAAAATATGAAAAAAATTATATACACATATATATTATCATATATATGTATATAGCATATATGGGTGTATATATTCCAACATGTACGATACATTTTTGACGCACACCCCCTCGCCAAAAGCGAAGCTACATGACTTTAAACCCATCAAACCATTAACAACAATGGGGACGGGGGACAGTTCTTCTACCTTACACAGGGTTACACTGAGGGAAATTAAAGGGGAAATTAGAAAAAAGTCTAGAATTTGTAGATAAAAATATACACAGAAAAATAGACGAATTCCTGCAGTAAATCCAACCAATTTCACAGTCAAACTTAGCCAACCCAAAATCGTAGGTTGATTTTACTGTAAACTACAGTACAGATTTAAGGCGTTACGTCTTATGACTGCTATACAGTAAATCCAACCAAGATTCTGCGGTAAAAAGGCCTAGGAAAATCGTGAAATGCAGTAACTTAGCGTTTCACTGTGAAAAACTGCAGGTTAATCCACGATCACGGTATACATTTCCGTTAAATAACTTTATTATCCCTATTATTATATTGAAATAGTATCCCATATACCCATATTTTCTCTCGGTATACTCCACCCCCTCCACCGAGTCGTGTGAGTAAAAATTTGCGTATGAGTCAACGGCAACGACGTTTATCTTTCAACCACCGCCCATCGGAGAGAGAAGACAGGTATATGTATATGCATATATAGAGGCAAGGCAGCCACCCCGCCACCGGGCAAATCTGTCTCCACCCCCTCCCTTATGCCAGATATGTATCGCCCTTGTCGTCTACAGTTATAAAATATATATGAGTAGAAGCGACAAACGACAAACGCTTGGCTCAAGAAAAATCGACATGGCAAACGTGTCGGAAACGTGTCGCAAATTTGTCCGCCGGAATCGGAATGGCAGCGCGTACGGCTTGCCCACTTTCCGGGATTACGGAGCGGGTCCATTACGGTCACATACGTATTATATATATATATATATCTACACCTATCTGTATGCATAAACCAGGTCTCTAAAAATCAAGAAAGAAAAAAAAACAAAGCCAGGGAAAAAAAGCAGCTACAGATTGCCTTGGCTTAGTTTTAAAATAGTGCGGGATTATCCTTGGGTTATGCGGCGATTTCAGGGAATTAACCTTTTGGATATCGAAGATGAAATGTTGGGGATTAATGGGGGTTTTTTTGAGGATATTTTGGGTATTTCTGAGATTATTTTGGGTAATTTTTTAAAGGTGCAGAATATTTTTTAAAATATATTATATATATATGATAAAGTATATATAAAACATTACCTAAAATATTACGTTAAAAAATTTTTTTTTATATTTAAAAACAATTTTAAGGGGGAATTTGTTAATTATAAGTTCATTATATTGAAATTTATATATTAACAAATAAATATTGAAAAATTAATATAAATATAAAATATGAAAATATTTTTAAATATTTTAAAATTTGTATAAGATTTTCAAAGCAAACAAAAATCCAGGAAAACCTATTCCTAATAAGAAAAATATTGAAAAAGTAATATAAAAATAGATATAAAATACAAAAATATTTTAAAATATTTTTTATAAGATTTTCAAGGGGAAAAAAATCCAGGAAAATTTCCTGATAAGAAAATTATTAAAAAATTAATATAAATATAAATTTAAAATAAGTAACTATTGTTTTATATATTTAAAATATTTTCAAAGCGGAAAAAAAATCCAGGAAAATCTATTCCTGTTAAGAAAACATAATCCGCATAAAAAACCCTCCATATTTATTTATCAGCTTTTACAATGTTTCAAAAAGGCAAATAAATATGGCCATAACTTTGCTAGCTCTTCTACAAAAAACAAAAAAACAAAAACCTGTTATTCAATTAAGAGAAAGTCCTGTGGAAATTAATGCGGTTCTGGTTAAAGTTGGGAAAAGTCGGCTCTGGCCTGGACGAGAGCTGCTGCTGCTGCTGCTGGTGTGTGCTCTCCGCACATTAACGCCCGTAACGTAATTAAACAAAAATAATGGTCTCAATAATCAAGGAAGAGCATCCAGCCAGAGCCATTAAAGCCAGGAGAGCTACCCCTTTTGTCGGTTTTTCAACGCTCCCTCCCCCTTCTTTTTTTTTGTAGATTTACACACACATGGAGATTTATGGGGCGGCTGTATCAAAAATCAATTAATGACAATAATTTTAAAATTAAAACAGAGAAAACAATTCCGCCGGCATGTGTGAAATTTAATGACTTTGAAGATATTTATGGAAATAGAGCAAGGAAAGCGCTCTCGTTGTTTCCATTTCCATTTCCATTTCGTTGGCAATTATCGAGTATATTGCATAGCCTTGGCTCGTCCTGCCTCGAAGGATATGCCCCCCCCCCCCCCACTTGCGTTGTAATTAGATGAGCAAGCTAGCATCGCATCGCAAGGGTTTAATTACATTTTGAATGGGAAATTTATGAAACAAGTTTTTTGCTTTTCCAGAATCTCTCTCTCTCTCTCTCTCTGGTTGGGTTCCAGTTACCATCTGGCATTGCCGGCATGTGTGCCCGATTGTCTCCGTTTCTATAAAGTCCTGGTTTTGGTCCTTTGTGTATATATCCTCCGCCTTTTTTGGGGGCCCTCCGATTATCCCTTTTTGGCTGGCCTTCTGTGGCCCTGCGGCAAATTGCGGAAAAATCCTTTGTTTTTGTATTGGATTGCAAAAGGCAACTACTTATAATTAGTGCCGGAGTAAAGGATCATCAAGGATGCTGATAATTATATACAAATAAACGAAGGGATACAAAAATTCATTTCAAATTTTAGGTAGTGACTTTCTGTAGGATTTATGGCCATATCCTTTGAAATTTCATTGCTCTAAATGGCGGCTGAAAGTCATTTAGTCGCCTAAAAGTAGGCATCACGAGGGTCTGGTTGAGAGGGGATTTCCCTCACACACACACACGCAGGATCTGTGTGTATGTGTCGATTCTGAAAATGGATGCCGCAGGCTAGCAGTCGCGGCATTTTCAGGACCAAAAGAGCAGCTGGATGGCAGGACTTCCTCTCATGGCCGAAAAATGTTAATTGATTTATGTTTATATTTGTGCAACATGTTGATGGCGCACACCACACACACACACACAATCGCTCGCGGTTGTCAGGGGGGGCGTGGCCGGGACAGAGACAACACCAAAAACAAACAACAAGGCGGGAGAGGCAGGCCACGTTAATTGAACAACATTCGACGCGCAAAACTGAAACCGAAACCGAAACTGAACCGAAACGCCCAAACAGACGCGGAAACTCAATTTGAGGTGAGTTTTCCCAGCATATTTGCTTGTAATTACATCTATCGAAAATATGTGGTGTGTGTGCGAGTGTGCGGGGTAAATCGGTGGAAAAAGTTGCGAAAACGTTTCCGCCGTGGGCACTTTCAATATGCCAGCACGTTTCCCTTTCCTCGGATTGTTTGTTTTTATTTTTGTTGTTGTTTTTTATTTTTTTTTTTTTTAAGGAAAGCATCAAATTATAAACACAAACAGAGCTGGAAAAAAGAAAGGAAGGGGTGAAAATATAAGTATTGTATGGGGAAAAGGAAACTTCAAACTTCAAATCGATATTTATCGATATACCTACGTTTTTTTTATAAACATATATTTTCTAGGGGATAAAAAGATATTAAATTATAAACAACAAAGCTGAAGAAATGGAAAAGCTAAATAAAAATGTTATTCGGAAAAAAGAAGTAGCTTCAAATATATATGTATCGATAAAATTTGTTTTTTAGTGCTTTTTTAATATACATATATTTTTTAAGGGAAAAAAGATAAACAACAAAGCCGAGGAAATGGAAGAGGTTAAAAAATATGTTATTTGGAATAAAGAAGTATCTTTAAAACGATATTTATCGATATAATTTGTTTCCCTTCACTTTGTATATGTTTTATTTATAGGATATTTATTTATATAACATAAAATAAAATATAAATAAGATTTATTAAACAGTTTAATAAATATAAAAAAAAATTAAAACAATATAAATTAAATATTATTTATTAAACACTTAAATAAATATCAAAACCTTAAGATACCTCCCAATCTTGATTTCCCCTCAATTCAAACCCCAAAGAACATCAATTAAAAATCGAAGTTCGGCCACATTTGAAAGGCCCCTAAATCAGCAGTCAGACTCAATTTAACTGGCAATTAATGTGGGTCCAAGTCGAAGTCTCACCCATTCCCAGCTTCAAATTTTCACCCCACCAAGCCTCTCCGAGGGACTGGGTCCGGCATTCGATCCATTGCCGAAAGTGGCAATCAGCAAAAACAACACGAATAAAGGACACACGCTCTCTGTCTCTCTGGGTGTGTGTGTGTGTGTGTGAGTGTGTGAGAAGGCCATGTCGACACCTATTACCATTCATTGACTTTCGGCCATGTCCCTGGGGTGTCATCTATGCAGGTTGCTTTGGTTTATCCTTCCTGTGCCCATGCCCGGTGCCAGTGATTGCATTTGCAGGCGAAAACCCAACGACCGTTTGCTAATGTCCTTCGATAAAGCCGGCAAAATCAACACCAGCCGCCAAAGGACACACACTCACACTGCCAGTACAGTGGAAGCTCACAAAAAGGGTTATCTATTAGAATATAAAAATAATTGAATTTAAATGTATATTTATTTTGATTTTAATTTATAGAGATTTATCTGCTGAGTAAAGTTTTTTTTTTTACTTTGATCCTGTGACAAGGGTTTACTGTATCGAGTTAAGACTGTAGTATAGGCTATGGGATATGGATATGGGCAATGTTTTGGTGGCCAGGCTTCCGGCCTCCGTTTTCATTTGGTGTTTGATTGGATTTTCAATTATTCATTATTATTGGTTGCAATTTACCTGGCGGCGGCCTCTGTCCTCGTGTATCCTCGCCACCAGCCAGTGTCGTCCCTCTGCATTGATTGCGTTTCATCTGACTGAGAGAGAGATGTGAGAGCTTCAGTTTTCCAACTCATCAAATTCGAATTGCATCATTAAACGGAATTTTTGATGGCTTCCCTTTTTCAGCTTTTCATTTGCATTCCCGGTTGAGTTTTCTTCTTTTCCCTTTGATTGATATTGGTAGAGCGAGTGTTTTGGCAATTTTTCAAGGCCTTTTGAATACAGTTCATTGAATTTATAATATATTATACATATATCAGATCAGATCTGATCAATTTGCCAAAAAAATCAAGCAAATCGGTTTTACAAATTCCAACTGGCAAGCTTTTAAAAGGGGGTTTACCCTGGGGTTACAAAGTGTTTCTAATGGTTTATAAGCTTTAAAAATAATACAAAATATATTTAATTTTAATTTCTATTAAATTAGGAAAATTAAAATTCGTTTAAAAAATAATTTAAATATTTTTAAACATTTACAAAATACATTAAAAATATTTTTTTAATATTTCAGCCCTTAAATATCTAAGAAATATTTATTTGTATTTTTGTTTTAATTTAATTTAATTTATTTTTTTAATTTCTATTAAATTAATTAAACTAAAATTTATTTATCAAGCCTCAAAGTGACGTCTCTTTTATATAAATTAATAATTTTTATACATTTTTAAAGCAACTACAAATATTTTTAAAAAATATTTCACCCCTTAAACACCCAATATATTTATTTATTTCTTAGAGGATATCTCTCCAACCTTACCCTAAACTTGTTCAAAATTCTCCCTAGCAGATATATACCTATATATACCCATATATTCCGATATATATATATATTTTTTTTATCTCTTGTTTCGGCCTTGTTTGCTTTGGCAAAACGGATTCCGATTCCCGTTGGACAATTACCTACTCGACAATGCCTCAAAAAAAGCCGAAAGAAAGACGGCAAGAAAGAGAGGGAGGGAGGGAGGGAGGGTTAAAGCCCGAGACCAGATCGAGCCATAAAGATAACTCCAGACCGAACAGAAAAAATAAAACCAATAACAAAGCCAAAACAAGCGAGAGAAGCCACACCGACAAAGTGTTTCCGACTTTTTCGTAGATTTTGCAGTCAGATTTATATTGGCAGAAAGAGAGAGATAGACTGATAGCTAAAGAAAGAGAGGGAGATAAAGAACAATTTGATTTTTATGAGCCTGCTGGGTAAATATCGTTTTAACATCGTTTGTACACAGAAATTTAAGGTAGCTTAAATGATTTTTAATATTTATTTAATTAACATATAAATTTAGAAAAGTTTAAATATATGTTTTTAATTATTATAAATAAATTAAGGTAATTTTAGGTATATATATTAATTTTTTTTATAATTGTTTCTCTTTAAATAATTTTACATTTAATTTAAAAGTGGGTTTTAAACCCTTAAATTTGCATTATAAACTACAATTTAATGGTTAAAATATATTTAAAATTATAATAAATAAATTAAGGTCATTTAAGATATGTATTAATTTTTTTTAATAATTTTTTCTTTTTAAATAATTTTACATTTAATTAAAAATCTAAGAAAGTTGCCAGAAAATTTCACATTTATTTCTTTTCAGCCTCCAAAATTTCTTAAGAAATATAATAAGGGGATTAAGTACAATTTTCCTCAGTGTACCTACATGACTTGACCAGCTACTTGTCTACGCAACTAAAAACCAAAACCGAAACCGAAACCCCAAACCCCAGCGACTACTCTCCTCTTAAAGTCTTGTCTGATTTTCGGGCAGCGACAATAAATTAAGTCAAGTGTAGCATTTAATTGATTTTAATCATAGATTAAATATCGTAAAACAACAGGGCACCCAGACCCCGGCTAAGGCCAAAGAACAACACCCGAAAAGGCCGCCGTTGACCAATAAAGTCAACAATCAAATCAAATAAACCCCCCCAGAATCGGGCAAACAAACCAATTTGTAGAACAATAAGTTGTCGTTACCCCCCGAAAATCGGTGGGAGGGGCCGGGAGCCGTTGGTTGTTGTAATCGTTGTTTACCAATATGTAATCCTTAGAAACAACAAGACTGCTGTCCTTCGCCACTGTCCTGTGTCCTGAGTCTCCCGAGTTCTGTGTCCTGTGTGCGTATCCTTGTTGTCGGTGTCGTGCCTGGGCTTGGGGGGGGGGGGGTTTTGGACGCCGCCTTGAATTTCAACTACCCCTGGAAATAGGGGTATTGGCAGGGGCATTAGCCTTAAGCCCCTGTCCGCTGATATATCCAGGATATCTCCATAGAGAAACAGGAAATAAGAGGGTTTGGTTAAATATTTTGTAAATATATTCAGATTCAGATCCTTTTTCTCTACTAGTATATTATTAAATATAAATATTATATATCGACATCCAATTTTATTTCAATTTAAAATAAAACTAATCTTGAAAGTTCCTTTGCCATTTCAAGGAGCCTCCCGTCATATATCCTCCTTTTGTCTGCTGAAACCCATGGACGTGGGTTATAAATTCAAGGGGGCTTTTGGGATACGGAAAGGTGAGAGCCATGGCAGTGGAAGAATATATATTCGCGTTGCTAACGAATCAAATAAATTTGTTGGTCAATTAAAAAACTGCAAAACGCGCACAATTTCCACATGTGTGGTGCGGCAGCAAGAACTACGTATGCCCGTCGCGCTTTTCCACCTAGCTTTTCCCCAACCCCTTGGATCCTACGGCTGCTTCTGCTGCTGCTGCTGCTGATTTTTGCTCTAATGGCTGCCAGCGCCAAATGAAAAGCTTGGCGTGAAAAAAAATGCATTGCAAACCAATTTTTTTCCTTTCACTGCGCTTTTTCTTTCCAATCTCTCTTTTTTTCGGTACAGCTTTTCCCATGATTTTCCTGCATGGTTCCTGACTAGCTTTTGACCGAAAAATTTCGCTCCCTCTTTTGGTTTTTTCTTGTTTTTTTTTTGCACACAATTTTTTATGATATCCTTTTTTCGTAATTTTTTTCGGTACCGATTTTTTGTTAAATTTTTTTTTTTACCATTTTTTACAATTTTGTACCATTTTTTACCATTTTTTTTAGTATGTTAAACTTTGGCCGTAAACTAACTTTGTCGGGTGGGGCTTGATAGTGTCTAGGGAGAATTGATGTTGAGCAGGGGCGGTGGGAGGAAAAAATAAAGGGGGGGTTACTAGCCGAGCTGGCCACGTTAGTTATTAGTCCGAGGAGGGGGCCAGGGGCTGCTCTGCGGGTTGAGTGAACACGAGAGCGGCGATAAATGTCTAGTTCAGCACTTGAAAAAAAAATATATATAAAAGTATTCCCCAAAAACAGGGGAAGCGGAAGCACTGATAAACGAAGAGAGAGAGAGAGAGAGGGGAGAAGAGCAAAAAGAAAGCTGTCACCTCTAAAAAAGCTAGTTATAAATCATTAAAGTCACACAGAAAAAAGCAAATAAAATCAATTTAGATCCCTATATAAATTATAAAACTGATCAATGTGACTGTATTCACATCAAAGCTAACCCTACAAACTGGTCACACTGCATAAGGAAAAACTATCCAGGAATTGCGGAGCAAAAATTGACATCGGCTGGTTGACCCCGGAAAACGGAAACTAAATAAAAATGTAAAGCAATTTTCTAGGGGGGTTAATGGGTGGCAAAAGGTGGTTAGCAGGCACTGCCAATTTCTTGCTATGCTCTCCCTCTTTTGTTCACATTGTGCTCTCATCTCGCAGAACAATCTTCTCTCGACGCTCCTATTTTTTCTATATTTTTTCCTCTATTTCCCCCATTGAGTTGTTTGAATACCCTGTGTCATGTGGGGTGTATTAGCTACTTAAGACAAGCTCTTAAAATTAAATTAATCAATTATTTTTATGTTTTCCTTGTAATTATAAAATAAACATTTTATAGATTGTATAATTTCATTTAAAGGGTATCAAATAGTTGAATTTGTAGCAAAATTTTCTTTACTTTTCTCCCTTGTGATGTACAACCCAATGTACAAGCTGATGTACTGGCTCCTTTGGGTGTTTGATTAAATTTACAGGCCAGAGAGAACGTAGGATTCGGACTCTTTGCTGGTAGGGAACCGCCTTCGGGCTGCTACTGCGCCTGTCCAGCGAATCAATCGATACCCAATACTCAATAGCCAATAGCCAATACCCAATAAGCAATATACATTTTAGCGTATATCTGGTAGGTGGAGCAATGCCGTATACCGAGCCATCGTCATCATCCTTATCACGAGCCCAGCGGAAAATCCAGACCAAGGCTAGGATTCAGGCCAGGCCCTCCACGCCGGAAATGCAACGGGAGCAACTGGGTACGGTGCTGGAGGAGGAGCAGCAGGATATGACCAGGACACCCTTGTCCACTGAAGAGGATCAGGGCGAGGAGAGTGGCTACGATCCGGATCCGGAGGATTGTTATCAGGAGCAGGATACGGATGTGTACACGGACATAGAATCGCTGAAGGTGAGTTTAATTTAAATTTAACTTTAAATTAGTTGTAAAATTGTTGATAACTATATATAAAATAGTTTCTTTATATGTATTTCCTTTTCAATTTTAATAATTCCAAAAGAAAGTTGGCATCTTCAAAGTTTATTCTATATTTTCCAAAAAAAAAAGGTTGGCATCTTCAAAGTTTCCGGTAGGACCAGAGCCTAAAAACATGTTGGCAGCTCCAAACGAGTTCAGTTTCTTGAAAAGCCAACACTTGTTGGCCGTATAAGAAAGTTTTCACTACTCGAAACCATTGCTCAACTTAAATATCTTTTAAATCCGCTCCCAAATTTAGTTTCTATAACTAATTTTTGGTGATTTTCTCCGGGTTCAGGTCGAGAACCCGCAGGCCGAGTGTTGTCCCAGACACGTGAGTTTTTCCGGGAAAATCTCGTCTCCAACACTGCCAGCGCCACAAACGCCGCCGCCACCGCCAGTGCAGTCCCCGCCGCTGAAGCCTTCGTTGGTGGAGCAACTGCCTCCACCGATCCTGCCACCACGCAGGTGCCCGCACCTCAGCAGCAACAACAACAACTGCATCCACAACAACAGCAATTACGGCAACTATCCCCGAGCAGCTAGCGCTGTGCCGCAGGCACCGCGATTGGGCAAGTGCACGCCCCCAAAGACCTTTGGCCAGGGCTACGATCCGCCCTTCCTCTACCCGGAGTTCATAGCCAAGAGTCAGCAGAGTCGCGTCAACTGTGAGTAACCTGGCCACACTAAAGGGTGCTCCATAACCTCGAAATTAATTAATTTTATTCTTATTTTTATTTTCTGATATTTATTTCTAGACATTTTGACATTGGTGGACAGTTTGGTGCTGCAGATGGAGCGTTTTGGGCAGCTCACCTTGAAGACCGAGGAGGACTCCGCCGGCTTAGCGAAGTCCTCCTCCACAGGGGCCATACCCAAGGTGAGGCCGACGAATAGCGAAAACCGCGGGGCCTCCAAGGCAAATAGCAACAGATCGAGCTCCAGAACGAGCAGTCAGTCCAGTAAGTAGTTTTTAATATTTAAAAATAATTTTAAATGATATATTTAAATTATAAATATAAATATAAATATAAATCGCTGCAAAATAATAAAAAATAATAATAATAATATTTATAAATAATTAAAAATTATAATTATAAATATTAAATATTATTATTATAATTTTAATGTTTTTAAATTATTTTTTATTATTTACTTTTATTGTCTATATTTTTATTAATATTATTATGATTTATTATTATTATTTTTTATTATTGTTATCATTATTATTATGTATTATTATTATCATTTATTATTATTATTTAATTTTTTTATTATTTATTATTATTTTTTTTATTATTATTCTTTGTTATTATTTATATTTTTGTATGTTATTTGTTTTTAAACTATTATTATTATTTTGTATTTTTTATTATTATTATTGTTATTTTTTCGTATTATTATTATAATTCATCAGAGGGCAAGAAGAAGACCCACGCAGAGCAGGAGGTGGAGTACGACATGGACTACGAGTTGTGCATGGACCAGATCGAGGAGTTTCGTGCCAACAGAGTTCGAGGTGGGTCCCATTACTATTTCGATGACAAGGATCCTAAGCCAGAAGAGCCTCGGGAGGAGAAGAAAGCCGAAAAAACGTACACTACTTTCAAAAAATGGCTGTTCTACAAGGGCGGCTAAAGTCCTTTAGTTGGGATAATTAGTCCCAAAAAAAAAGATGAAATTGAGAAGAATTAAGAGGAAAAAGAACAGATAAATGAATATGAAAGAAAAGAAGGAGAAGAAAAGAATTTGAAGTCATATTTCTTATTTACTTTGTACTAATTTTTATTTGAAAAAATGTAAAACTTAAAACAAAACACGAAATTAAGTTAAAAAAGTTTAAAAAAAATATATAATTAATTTTGACTAAAATTAAAACGCATTAAATTGAAAAGAAAAATAATAAGAAAAAGCAAAAAAAACTGAACATCGCTGTAAAAGAATTAAAAATCTATTTTCTTTATTAATTTTGTACTAATTTTGATTTAAAAATTAAAGTAAAATTTAAAAAATATTATTTTTCAACCTGAAAATACACAAAATAAAATTTCAAAAAATATATAATATATTCTGACTAAAATTTATATGTATAATAATTTTTGATTCAAACGTTTTATTGCTCACAAATGAAATATTAAGGCTTCTTGTGCCAGAAAATAATTCTTTAAAATGTAATACAACTTGTGTTACTACAGTGAGTGGGTTTTATTTGTTGACAAGGCCTATTTTCCTTTAAAAAAAAAAACTCGTTACGAGTTGAGGTAACGCTGGGAAAACCGCCTTCTTGGGAAATTTAGAAACAAAAAAAAAAACTACAAAAAATAATTTTAATAAATTTGTTTATTTTTTTCCATATGGTTTCCTTCACAGCCTGTGGATCCTGTGGCACTGGGCGCGCCTTGGACGTGATTAGGGGACACCTGTCCCGTGCCGACTACTCCGATGCCTCCAAATTGCCCATGCCCAAGCGTCGGAGCAACAGCTCCTCGCCCTCCTCCGGCACGGCAACGGTGACGCCAAACACACGCCCCTGTTCGCCCGAGGGTCACCGCCAGCCGAAGAACAACAGGCCACCCAGGGATCTGGAGCAGCTGCTGGACCCCACCACCGATTGGCCGGCGAACCTGAAGAAGGATAGAAAGCATCAGAGGAGCACGCTGGAGAATCTTTTCAATATGACGCAGTTGTCGCGTGAGTATTTCTTTTATGAGAAGTGTCTTCAGATGAGTCTTTCGATTGATGATTTTTCCAGCTCCCACGCGCCTAACGATTGTGGCGGGAAAGCGCCAGCATCAGCAGGGAGGAGGAGTAGAAGGAGCAGGAGGAGGAGGAGGAGGAGCAGGAGGTGGAGGAGCGGCAGCAGGAGCCACCACTATCCATCGCAGGAAACTACGAGAGACGAGTCAGATACCCTGCCTGAAAAAGAGAAATAAATAGGAGAGGATTGTGACAAGGTTTGAATTTAATTTAATTAATTTTTAGTTTAATTTAATTTCTATACAAATTATAATAATAATATTTATGAATTGATATATTTAAATTAATATTTATGGCCTTTTCTTGTTTCTTTTTAGATTTTTTTGATGGGAAAGCATAAATTTCTCAAGGATTTTGTATTATTTTTTATATGTTAACCCCTTTGAAATGAAATAAATAATAAAGAAAAATATGTAAAAATACAGCTTAAAGTTTTTTTAATTAAAAGAAATCCCCTAGTTTTTTTTTGTGTAAGATAATATAAAAAATAAATAGAAACTGCAGTTATAAGCACCTTGAAAGTAGGCTCTTAAAATATAATTCCCAACTAATTAATTTATTTATAATATTTATTTACAGTGTAAAACCTCTTCTGGCTATCGCTCGGGAAAACAATCAACGGAAAATGGAAAATTTCAAGTAAGTAAAGCGAGGCATCAAATCAAAAAACAATTACGCGGCAAATGACATTATCAAATGTCAAATGTCATGTTCGGTGAGTTGCTCTCAAGGCCCCCTTTTATTTTTATATATATAAGATATATATTTTTTTTTTGTTGTAATTTATTTTATTTTATTTCGTTGTCTTGTCTTGTTTTGTTTTGTTGTGGGGTATCTCTAAAAAATACAAACGAAATACTGAAAATGCAAAGCAGCTAAGAGTGAGCGCATCAAATTTGTTCGAGGCAATTTTTCAATTCATTGAAGTGGAATTCATAGGAAGCCTGGACTTGGTCTCCGTCTCGGTCTCGGTCTCGGATGCGAATACTAAGCGCCACTTGACTTGTGCCCCGTCCCCGCAGGTCCCCGAGGGGGGTTGGAGTATCTGAAATCAAAATCTAGATTTTTGATTCTCTTATGCACGCGTATTGCCACGGTTAGGGGGCTCCTTTCACCCCGGAGATAAAATTGGGAATTGGGGGATTGGAGAGTGGGAGGTGGGAGGTGGGGTGCTTGGACGGGAGGACGATGGGCTCTATTTGTTTGCCATTCGCTGGGGGGCTTCCTTTATTCTTTGAAATTGGCTTTAAGCCCGTTGCTTGTAAATAAATCTGTGACGCTTTTGTATGGCCGGGATTTTTATTTTCATCTTTTATACATTATTATGGGCTAAAGGCACTGAAAGAAAAGAGGTCTAAGTGAGCTATTCCTAATTTTTAATAAGCCTAAGCTTTGGTTGTTAATTTTATTTACCTTCAAAGGGCAATTTTCTAGAATATTAAGATTCTTTAAAAATTCCTTTTAAATAGTATTTATATTCAGGATATTTCACCTGGGCTCTGGCAGGACCTTCCATATGCATTCGTTGACTTATTTCCCCTCCATATTGATGACCTCGCATTTGTCTTCGGTAGGTTGAGTCTTTGAGGTTGAGAAATTGCCCTGACAATGACCCTGGACGGTGGCTTCTAATGAAAGTCAACACGCAGGACCTGGGTCCTTAATGACTCCCTGGGATGGGTGGCTTCTGCCTGCCTGTCATCAATCGCAATGGAAATCGAAATGGACATGGCACCGTAGAGGACCCCGGGTCACTTTTAAATATATGTCGATTACCGAGCGACGTTTATTGATAGTGAGTGAGCTTTGGGCCAGGACTCACACCTCCGGTTGTATCGCCGCATAAAGGAAAACTATTAGCAGTAAGCCTCTGGCTCTCTGCGGCGCAAGGACAACTCGCATATGTCACAGTCAACCCGGTGAGGTGGGGGGAAAAAAAATGAAAAATGATCTCATATGGGTGTGGGGGGAGGAGGGAGAGCAGGCAGGACATGCCAGGGGATGCAAGTTCTATGTGTTCAAGAGATATATTAATGAGAGCACTAGGTAATATTTTTATATAGAGGAAAATATATCATCGATAAGTAATAAAAAATATAAATAAATAATATAAAGTATAAATAAATATTATAAAAAATAAATAAATACTTTAAAATATAAATAAATATTTTAAAATATAAATTAATATTATAAAAAATATAAATAAAAATTTTAAAATAGAATTTAATATTATAAAAAATATTATAAAATAATATAAAGTATAAATAAATATCATAAAATATAAATAAATAATATCAAATATAAATGAATTAAAATAACAATTTATTATCTTGCTAAAGTTACCAAAAAACTATAAAAAATAAATGTTTGGAAAGAAAAACTTATTAAATATTATTAATATATTTTAAAATATTGAAGGATCTAAAATAAATAATAATTTAATGATTGATTTAAATACTTTAATAATTGTTAAATATATTAAAATAATGGGGGTAATCTCTTAAATGTAGATAACATATCGAAATAATTATTAATTAATTAGCCAAATGTAAAAATAGATGAAACTATTATTTAAAACAATATATATTCCTTTGAAATATATAAATATAAAATATATAAAGTATCGAAATACTATCAAAATCCATCTCCATATGCACCTCTAAGGTAGGTGTGTCTCGGCGGCATTCGTCCAATTGCCATAATTTATCTGTCACATGTCGAATGTGTGTCAACGTCAACGCTGAGTAGCAAAAGTAGTAGCATCCCTCCCAGGCACACACCCACCCACCCACACACACACACCACCCATCATCATCAGTGGGAGATCTGCTGTCATTAATATTTATTATGTCACATGCATACACGGACTCGGACTTGGACTCCGGAAGCGGACTCGGATGCGGCTGCGGAGGCGGCCTCGGATCCGGTTACAAGATTCGTGGTTAGCAGGGTCCTCGGAAGAAGTTTGAGGCCCACTGTTTTTTAATATTTTAGGAGGGCAACTTTGACTACTAATTTTCATTTAGAAAGAGATTGGTTTTATTTTTTATTTAATATTTTATTTATTATAAATATGAGAACCTAAAGCCTAAGGATACTCGCTTCAATCTCACCCCGATTTGTGGTGCTTCCTTTGATCTCCTGGTCACCTGGTCATAGCATCCCGCCCACAATTCCGATTCTGGCACAATGGGCTCATTAGTCGTTTAATGGAATATGTAATGTGTGTGCCTGGGCAGGAGTTGATAAAGTGACGAGAGTGGGTGGGTGGGTGTTCCAAACCCAGACCCAAGCCCAGCTGGTGCTGCCAGCGGTGGTTGATGATGCCTGGACAAAACTAACAAACTAATCCAATATTTTTATTACGAAATGCCATTAAGGGTCATTGAATATTGTGGCATAATAAATAAATGGCGCCCAACTATAGGGCTACATATATGTATAATATATATATATATATAATCCCGGCTATCAACGGGATCATTATTCAAAGAGGGATTTAGTGGGGAATGGTTTTGGATTCACAGAGACTCTGACACACATACATCAAAGCGTCTTAAGTGCACACAGTTTTCCCCCGGACTGCTCAAAAAGCGATTTTTCTCGGTCTCGACTTGGGCATCATTTTCATTAATAGGAAAATTCTGTTGGGTAGAGCAGAGCAAAGAATATCCTTTAGCCAATTGAGTGTCTCGTCTTTTCAACTCTCGCCATTAATAAGCCAGTTCACACCCAAAAAACACACACCTGACGCCCTTGGCTGCCAGCCCCTTTTTTTTTGCGCCCAAACAGAGAGGCACCCCACCTGAAGGACCTCCGCCCAACACGATGAACGTGCGCTTAATTAGTCCGTTTTGTTTAAAACGATTCTGATGACCATGGAGCTGATGATGATTCTCATGTTCTTCGCCTGAAGAACGTGTGCCTATTCAGATAAATGCATACACAGGGGGTCCTGTCAGAGTCCTGCGGAATTTTAAATACCCTTGAAAGGGTGGTTCATTTTTTGAGAATATTTGTTTATTTTTAGTGAAATTTGTTTATTCGTAGAAAATTAATAAAATAGTACAAATTTTATTAATTTTCTACGAATATCTGTAATTATTTTGATTAAAAAAATTATTAAAATAATTAAAAATAAATTTAAAAAAAATATAAATAAATAATGTAGAATATTTCTATTTTTTTTTACATTTTTCTGTCTAAAAAAACCTTTTTACTGGTCATACCCGATCTCGTGGCTACCCTTTCTGTGTGTCCTGTATATATTTATTTTTTTTTTGCACTTCCTGCAGGAGCTGCTTGTTTGCGAGCAATTCAATTTGCCGGCTTTCCCCCTGTTCATTTTCCTTTTTTTTCTTCACCCACCCAGCCTCACCCCGCTTTTCCCACGTTTTCCACCGCCGCGCTTTTCTTTCGCTCGCTCGCTCGCTCGGACCCCCGTGTGTTTGCGTATGTTAATCGAAATGTTTGGCGGCCCGAATGGGGGGCGTATCTACGTCCATGTCCATACATATATGGGAATTATTTCGCAGCATTTTTTATGCTCTCATTTATGTGTGCTTTCTCCTCGTTTTTATATATTTTTTTTTATATTTTTTTGGCCCGTGTAACGTGGCTTTGTTTTACATTAAATGGAGGTTAATACCTGGCAGCACGTCCAGCAGGGAGCAGGAGGAGCACGGGGGTCCTGCGAGTGCAGCATCGCAGCCAAAGGGTTAAATTGGGGTTGCCATCTGCATCGGAAAGGGAGGCGAAGGAGGGGGAAGGGGTGGCTAATGTTATTGCCACCGCATTGAATTGTTGTCCACTTTGGGCCCGCGGGACCTTTGCCCCAACCCCCACCTCCACCGCCTCGATAGGCGAATGATTTTACGGTTAATTGATTTTAAAGCGATTTCGCTTAAATGTTATCGCTGCATTGTTGTCCTTCCCAGGACACACGACTTTGGTGGATTTTCGCGGGGGATTTGCCTTTTTGTGAATGGCGGGCGAAAATGTGATTACCTTTACAGGGCTTTTCCCGTTTTCAGGGTAATATTTTGGTAATTATTAAATAAGAATTGAACGCAAGAGAATGGGGGAGAAAGTGAGTGAAAGCCAGTTGTTGGTAATTTATTGAAAAATATTTAAAAAATAAACCTTACAAGTGTTATTTTATTTGTTTGTATAGTTCCTTAAATTGTATGTCCTTGTTTAAGTTAGTTATTTATTATTTTTGCTAGCAACCCTCGCAGCTGTTAATTATTTGTGCCGAGACAAAGCCGTTTTCGTGTCTCAAATTGTTTCATATCGACACGGCGACTTGGGGATAAATGTAGAAATATATATATGCTATTCGTGGACAACCCCCTTCTGGAGAAGTCCGGCTGGAAAAGGCAAAGATTGCACTCGTGTTCATTAAAACAATAAAAGGAAGACCCATACACAGGCTGATACAGAGACAGAAACAGACCCAGAGGTACGTAGATACAAATACATAGATACAGATACAAAAAGATACAGATACAACTAGCAGATACAAATACGGTTAAGGTTACGGGCTAATTATGATTTCTCCAAACTGACAGCGGTCAAAACAGCCTTGGGAGGTTATTATCGAGGGGTGGTGTGCTCCCCCGTTACGTTCTGGGGGGAGGAGGGACTTACATCCCCACCCACCCACCAAGTGTCCTTCCGCCTATCTGTGCGTAACGCAACGTAATTACACAACATTCTTAGTTTTTGGGCATTTCGCCAGTGGCTATTTGCCCATTGGTTTTACGAGCGTGCTGCACTTTTGCGGCCATCATCGGGATTCAGGACATCAGGACATCAGAGCATCAGAGCATCCTGAACAGGGAGCTAGCTGGCTCATCAGCAACCCCGAAAAACTATCCCACAATAACCGAATGGACGAACGGCCGAATAACCGAAGCGGTAACTGTAACTGTTTACTGGAGGCTGTGCCACCTGTCCACCAAAGCGATTGTGTGGGCGTACACTGAGAGAAATTAATATAGAAAATAAATAAAAAATTAAGAAGAAGGATGGAATAACTTATAGAGGTTATCTGGTTTATTTATTTATTGATTTATATAAATAAATTTTACATCTTAAAAATAAAAATATTAAAATTATAATTTTATGTTTTTCTACTTCTATTTATATTGTATTTTTAATATATTTTTTAATTTAATTAATTAATTTTCAAGTCACCAAACTTAAGAGTTGGTTTTTGCATTTAAAAAGAATTTGTTTCCCTTTTTTCTCCCAGTGCCTGTCCCTGTCCCAAGAATGTTATTAGCAGCTTGCGTGCAAAAACATTTATGAAATTCCCACCCCACAGGACATACACACGCGCTGGCAGGACATGGACATGGACATGGACATGGACATGGGCCTCTGGCCACTCTGTCTTTATGTGACGACGCAGAATGATACGAAAACGTTTCGTCATAAACTTCAATAATCGTAAATATAGATTTCTCCCCCCTCGGGTTTGTTGTACGTTGAAATTAATAGTTTTAGGCTTTCGTCCCAGCAGCAGCATCGCATTTCATTTTCTTGGTTTTTCCTGGTTTGCTCCTCTTCCTGCCGTAATGCACATTTATGTGTCTAACAGTTTTATCGTTTCGTCAATGTCATAAATTCTGATCTCTGGTTGCCGAAATTGAACTTAATGCGACATAGACACAGCCACCAAATGGCCAAAGGATGTAACAGTTGCTTTGTTATTGGAAGAAAAATATAAAAAAAAGTATATATAAAGGTAAAAGAAAGGTTTAAAAATATTAGAAAAATATTTAAGGATTTCCTGAAACTAACTTAAGGCAAAATAAACATAAAAAATAAATATAAAGTTAAAAGAAAGGTTTAAAAATATTTTAAAAAATATACAAGGCTAATTCAAGAAAAATAATAATACAAAAAAAAATATATAGTTACAAGAAAGGTTTAAAAAAATATTTTAAAAATATATAAGGCTTCCCTGAAACTACCTTAAGCGGAAAATATACAAAAAAGGCTTAAAAAATATTTAAAAAATATACAAGACTTCCCCGAAGCCAATTCAAGGACCTTACCCATAATTACTTGACCAGACATCGATAATCTCGGCTCGATAAATTATAATGGGTCTCCCTCCCCCCACTTTCGATGAATTCCTCGGACTTGGTCTCTGATTTCTCCGATTGAGATCCTGGTTTGGGCTTATTATTTATGTGGCAATTAGCGGTGGCGGGCAAAGGCGAGCGATTTTAATGACCATTTGAAGCGCATTTCGTTGTTGGCACTTTATTTTTATTTATTTTATGGGGAGTCTCCCCTCGCCTCGCCAGAGCTTAGCTCCTTATCAAGATGTTCGGTCGCCAGTTCTAATTGATAGGGCGGGCACGCCCATCCAAAGCGTTCGATATATTCGCGTGCTCATAATTTGAGCAGGGAAAAAATACAAGAAAAATGAAATGAGGGAAGGGGAAAATCCACAAACACATTGTGTGCTAAATTACTAAATCAAAGGGGTTGCTACTTCGAGGGTCAGTTCACCCTCTCTCCATCTTTTCTGTAACATATTTGTATATATTTTTGTATATTTTTACCCAGAATTTTTGCACTGGTTCTGTGTGTTGGCGTGTCGATCGCTCATAATTCGCTTTCGGCTTTCGCAGGACATGCAAGCAAACAAAATCGAAAATTCAGCACGAACATTATCGATAAAATTGCCATTAAAGCAGCGCGCCACAGTCCGCGTTTCCTTATCGATAGTTTGCATCGCGTCGCGTCGGAACGGAACAGGAACGGAAGTCGATTTGGATGATGAATGAAGCGCGATGAAACGGGGCAGATATAGTCCCCATTCTACTATATTCCAAAATCCCCGACAAGGGTTAAGAGCCAAGTGGTGGAAATCAGGCCACAACAAGGGGGGGCTTTTTGGAGAAAACTTAAATTCTAAATAACCACTAGACCTTTTATTTTTTGGTAATTAGTTGAAATCATGTTTAGAGATATTTTAAAATGACTTTACAGTCAATTTTGAAGTCTATAAATTGTAAATTTCCTCTGCGATCTCAATGACTTCAATCTAATCCCCTTCATCTGCTCTATTTTCCGCTCTAACACATTTTTTTGCTACCCTATAAGCCGCTGCAAATAATACAATTAAATAAATTTACGTGCGCCACGCAATCAGCATACATAACTCGGCCCTAGAAGACCCCTTCTTCAGAAGGACTCCAAGGACGGGGGGCCGCAGCGCCTGAGAGTATGCAAGGATTCATAAAAACGAGTGAAGAAATCAAAATGAGAGTTCGCTTCGGTTGGGTTCAATCATGCAAAGTGGCAAAGGAACTGAAAACGAATATATATACAAATACTATATACTATATATATGTATGAGGAAAAATATGAGGGGGAAATGAAAAATATAGCCAACAAATGAAGTCATTTGCATGCATGACAATTGTTATTGCATATTTTTTGGCGCACGCGCTAATATCGAAATTGACAAAAAAAAAAAAGGAAACCGAAAGTTATCAGCAAAAGATATCCCCCCCCATAAACTACCCCTTTGTGCTGCCGCCGCCGCCACTGACAATGAAATTTATGCCACATAAAGAACTATAAACGTCTATAAAAAATATAAAGAAATACCCGGCGGCAAGGCAATAAAAATGAATTGGCGACAACTCCGGATATATGAGAATATGGAGAATATGCTATCTACATAAAGCCGGAAATCGCCGAAAAGAGCGAGAGATTTAACAGCATTTTGCGGCTTGTCTGGATGTAAATATATATATAAATATATATAGATGTGTGTGTATGGAAATGGGTCCCTTTGGGTATCGAAAAGGGTTGGGCATTTGACAATCTGCTCCAGATTGATTGCATATTTAAGTCGAGATGAAGTCATCTCTGAGGATATTACAAGGGGGTGGTAGATGGGGTAGGTAGTTGGGAACTGGATTTGTAGGAAGAAGGGGAAGTTTTGAAGAAGTTGTTATATTAGGAAATTGATAGTAATATAATAGTTCAAGGAAATTTTAAAAATATCATATAAATATGTAAACATATTTTTAAAAATTTGTATTTATATTTATATAAATTTACATTTATTGGTTTTTTATTACAAGATTATTTATTTATATTTTTAATTCTTTTTTTAAGATTCTAGGTAATAAAGAAAGTGGATTTTGTATGATAATAATTAAGAAAATATAAGCATTAAGTCCAGGAAATTTTTAAAAATATCTTATAAAAATATAAATATGTATATTTTTTAAAATAGTTATTTATATTTATAAAAATTCCTATTTATTGTTATTTTAATATAAGATTATATATTTATATTCTTTAAATTGTTTTTTACGATTTTAGGTTATACATAATGTTTATTTGTATAATAATAATTGCAGAAATACCCCAACATTTATGCAATTATTCAATGAAATATTTTTAAAATATAGAAATGTAATGAATATATTTTTTTGTTATATTTATATATACATTTTCTATTTATTAATATTTTATTACAAGATTATATATATTTATATTTTCAATTATTTATCTAAATTCCAATGAATATATAAACTTATTCCTTGTTAATAAATAATTCACTAGCCCCCCCCCCCAATTTGCTCAGAAAACAACACATGTTCAACTCGAACCCTTAACATATTCTATTTATTTCACAAACTAAAACCCATTAAAGACGCACACAATTTCGTTAATTCCGTGTGTCATTTTACCAATTTTGGTTAGGTGAAAATTAGAGGGGCTATCGGGTTGGTAATAATAAAAAAAAAAAACAACACACACGCCCAAAAGGTGCAGTCGATGTCAGTTGGCTTTTGGCTTTGACATTTGATGAATTACACGCATTCAACTACACATCTAATTAGACTGGGGACACACTTTTATTGCACACTGTGTGTATGTGTGTGTGTGTGCTCGAGGTGTGTCCAAGTGCCGGCGATTTTTCACACCACTTGCGCTGCGCTGGCTGCTAATTAATTAATTAGCCTGATGACAAAACAAACTCGCCGCTGATGAGCTCGAACCGAAAGCCAACTAATGGAAATTTAGAAAATGACAAGTTTAAAGCTTAAATTCAGGCAAGTCAAGGTTGAATAATACATAAATTGCTTGCCACATTAATAAATATGTTAAATATATTTTTAAAACACTAAAAACATATTTTAGAAAATATATAAAAATTAATAACCCAATTTCTTGTTGTTTAAAATGTATTTCAAATATTTTCTTAGCCAGAAAATCAATAATTTCTCCCCTCATTTATTTTATTAATACTTTTTTTTTATACACCCACCACATTTTCCGGGGGCGGAAAACTCTCTCAAGGCCGTTTATCATTCGCGGCTCATAACTTTGTGCAATATGCAGAAGGCGGCCCCCTGCGGCGCCTGTGAAAATGCAAAGCTGTCAATGAGTTATGTTTGGCGCTATCATAAAATTTGACAGGCCTCCTACCGATTTCCGATTTTCCCGCCCGCGGAAAATGCAAATGTCAGCAGTCGAAGCGGAAGCGGAAGCGCACATTTAAGAAAGGGCTCCCCCGTCTTAGACTTGCTATCGGAGTGTCTGCTTTGGAGTTTAGAGGCTACACTGGGCGAAAAATATATTAATTATTAAATTATATTATAATATTTGGTACACGGAATATTTTTAAGACTTTTACTGGCCTTAAAATTATTTTAAACTTTTTAATTAGTTACTTAAATATTTTATTATTACTTAAAATATTTTGTACTATTAAAATTAAAAATATAAAATATATATTTGGGTGAAGGAGTATATTTAAGAATTTTTATGACATGTTAAAAATAGCAGAAAATATTTTAAACGCTAATTAAAAGGTAAAGAAGAGGAAGGCTTTTACTTGCCTTAAAGTAAGCTTATATTTTATTCGTTTTAATGATTTACTTAAATATTTTATAATTACACACATTTTATACTCCCTCTAAAAATCTGTAAACTCTCCAATTTATTTTTGCCTGTGCATCCTAGTGAAAGTGTTAAGGGATTATTGGTTAAATGGAAGGAAGCTCGAAGGGGGTAAGGATGTGCGCCACTCGACGACTTACAGCATCCTTATTGAAAATCAATGACGTCATGTGGCGCAGTTGTCTGCCAAAAATTGTGAAAAGGGTTTGGCCAAACAAAGCCTTAAATATATACATATATAAATATAAGTAATATATTTCTGACATTTTCTATTAGAACTTTAAATACAACAAGTTGCAGTTTTTGGCCAGAGTTTCATTTTAGTTTCGTCTCTTAAATTTTAAATATAAATTTTATTAAAAAAGAATATATATAATTATTTCGTGTATATATATATTCAACTTGCCATCTTTAAGTCCAGCTGTGTGTGTTTTTGTGTGTGGGTTTAATGGAGGAAAACAAAGGGAATAAGCCATCCTGTGTTTATTTGCATTTTGCAATGTGGAATATTCAACAATTTTCGCACTTATTTTTGAGTATTATCGAAAAAGTTTTCCCATCATCGAAGCGCAAAGTGGCAATTGGCCAAACAACGCACGTTCCTGCCATCCCTTACGTGTTACGTGTTACGTGTCCGATATATACATTATAAATACAGAGACTACCTAAAACTAGAAGTGTGTGTGTGTGATTTTGGCCAAAAGTTTATTGGCCATTTTTGAGAGTATTTCTGGCAAGCGTTGCAACGTGATGATTGTGAGTTATTGTTTATGTTTCTTTTTTTTAAGGGAATATATTTTAAATAAAATAAAGTTTAAATAGTAAATTGTAGAATATATAATATATTATATTAATTATATATTTAAGTTAAATTAAAGAGAGTTTTTAGAAGAGTTTATGAGGTTTTTATGTAGATAACTTTACGATTAAATGTAATAAATCTCTATACATTTTTATAATATTAAATATATTAATAATTCTAATTTAATTTCAATTTTTAAAAGCCAAAACTCTGGCTAAATAGAGACATTTCATTGATACATTCACTTTACTTTCAAAGGGAAGACTTTTTCCAGGGGATTTGAATAATCACTTCTGGTGGCCTCACCCCTCCGTTCCTCCCTTCCTGTCTCTCACCTGAAAAATCCGCCCAATCACTCAGCCAACTGTTCATTTTGCAGCTTCCCCCTTTTTATATATTTTACATTTTTTTTTAGCTTCGGTTTAACGCTTAAATTAGTCGAAAAAACACCAAGGATCAGAAGATATCCCAACCCCCGGAAAAGTGGCTGCCACCACCACCAACAGCCACGCCTGCAACTACCTATGAAAATATTTTAAACATTTTCCGGCGGCGCGTTCTTGACAGCCGCAAACTGAGGATGGAAAATGGTAGAGAAATTACCAGAAAAAAAAATATTCATTTCACTTTTTTTTCTGATAATTTTTCCTCTCTTTTTGCCTCTTCGTTTGTTAATTTATAAAAAACGCTTGAGGCGGTGGGGTGTTGGGGGTGCCAAGGTGAGGCCAAGTGTCGCCTGGCGGGGGTAGGAGTAGGGGGAGGAGGATGGGGAGGAGGCGGTGAAGGTGCGAGACATGAGCGGTGCAACATTGGTGGTGGAACGAGGCAAACTTCAAACGAGATAAATACAATTTCCATTAGGCCTCGCGGAAAATCCCCTCGAACCACATTCATACTTTTTCTTATCCATAAAAAGATGCACTGCGAGAAAAATATAAATATTAAAATATATATTTCCTGGGTTTTTTGATTTAAAATTAAATAAAATTATGAAAGAAAATGTTTTTGGTGATAAGTAAATATATTTCATTATTTATAATATTTTCCATTAATTTATAAATATATTAAAAACTATTTTAAAATAAAATTAAATTTACACAATTTGTAAAAAATCCAATTAAAAATTAATAATAATTATAATTAATTAAAAATTATTAAAAAATCAGGCTTACAAAAAACTTAAAAAACACTAAAACGACTTCTCTCCTCTTACATCCTTTACCCCTTTTCTCTCAGTGTTTATATGCAGAAATTTCACATTGTCAGTTTTTTCCCCCACTCCACTTGAGGTTTTTTCCTATTGATTTTAGGGCTTTTTCACAGTTTTTTCCCAGCAAAAAAAAAAAAAATTAAAAAACAGGAAAAATAGAAAGGAAAACCCAAACCCTCCTCCACCTCCGCCTCCTTCGAACCTTCTTCGCTCTGTTTTACGTTAATTTTTTAATTGTAAATATTGCCCAGGGTCGAATTTTTCATCTGGGGCCCCCGAGTTGTCCCTGCTGCTGCTGCCGCTGCTGTTGCTGTCCTTCAATCCCGCCTCAAGGTTCATAATTTTCCTCCCACCCCACCACCCGAACCCCCGTCGATGTTTACATAATTTTGTACGTTACAACGCGCTCACAGAAACATAGCCCTGTTTTTTGGGCTACTTTTACTCCCAAAAAAATAAGAAGAAATTTTGAATAGATTTCCACATTTTCCGCGTTTTTCTTGTTGGGCCTGGGAAATGTGCGCAGTTGTTGTTGAATTAAAACCCAAGTGGGAGTGAGGCCGATTTTCCTCGATTATTTTTATGTTGATTGCCGCCAGCTAATTGCAAACTATTGGATCGCTCACACACACACAGGATATACACAGGACACCCCCCTTTATGGTGCCATAAAGTAGGGTTATGGTGATGTCCGATTTCGGTTCTTGCGGGGGTATTAGAAATTATGACAGGACCCCGGGGCCAGGGGCCAGTAAATCCTGGAATTTATTGAGAGAGACATCTTCGGAGAGGCGGCAACTTTGTGCCAAATAGCTGTATATATATGTTTATATTTATATATATGGGTGTGTGTGTTTGTGTGTGTGTGTGTGTGTGTGTGTATCTCCGGAAGTCACAAATAGGCGGTCATAAAGTGCACAATAAAAGAGAGCTGGTCCAGGCGCGATGGGAGTCCTGGGGAGCAGCAGGAGCAGGTCCCGGAAATCGGTCTTTGAATGTATATACATATATACTCGATTTATGTAGTTTATTTCTATATATTTTACTTGTATATATTTCACTTCTATATTTTTTTCTATAATTTTGTTCTATTTGTATTTACTGCTTAATGAATATTTAATTTTTATATATTTTATTTATATATATTTAAGTTCTGCATATTTTTTCTTTTTATATTTTCTACTTCTATTTATTTTTTTTACGAATATTCTATTTTTATATATATTTTTCTTCAATATTTTTTATATATACTCGATTTACGAGTTTATTGCTATATATTTTAATTCAATATGTTTTTTCTATATATATTTATATTTATTTTTTTATGAATATTTTATTTTTTAGAGATTATTTTTACATAATATATTTTAATATATATTTTTTATATTAATTTTATAGGCTTCTGGCAAAGAACATCTCCTGTTAGTGGTAATTTTTTGTAAATAAAAATATTTTTTCTTGATTATTTATTATTATTATATTTTATATATATTATATATATCTTTAGTAAATCTGTTAGATATTTAACAGATATTTTTGGGATGTTTTTGATAGTCTTCCTGAATTCTATAGATTTTATTCATCTGAATTTACATATATTTTATACTCCTGTTTATGTGGCCTGAAGGCATTACCTTTTTTTAGGGTATATATAGTATTATTTATATTATTTAAATTATTATTAATATTTTACTGAAACTACAAACATCATTTTAAGCACTCCACATTTTTATTAATATTATTTTTTACCCATCATTACGTATAATTTACACTCAAATCTCCTGCTTATGTTGACTCCCTCTCACTAATTTTTGAAGTTTAAAATTTTCCCATTTTAATTATTATTATTTACTTATTACTTTAGTTGTATTCTTCTCTCTATATATATTCCCAAAACCCTCTATATGTTCTCCAGATATCAATATATATATGTTTTTTCCTGGGGGTTGCTTTCATGTGAAGGTCAGGCTGCCAAAGGTCGTTGAGGGAAAGTCTTCGCTTTTTGGCTAATGAAAAAGAAATAAAAGTGTCGAGTGCATTATTGCCGCACACACACACACACCATACACACACATATGCTCATATCATCTTCCCCGGTAATTGTTGAAACATTTTTAGTGCCAGTCTGCGTGCTACGTGTCTCGGGCTCCCTCCTTCGACCAGTGGCTATTATTTTGCACTTACTATAACATGCACATAAATATTTTTCCCCATTTATACCCATACGTGTGTGTGGCTATTTTATTGATACTAACACACACACACACACGCATACACACACACACTTACGCCCCCATTAAAAGGACATGGAGTGAATTTTTCGTGGGGATTTTGCCTCGTTTTTATTGTCGCCTTGGCGAATCTCTGTCAAAAAGCAATAATCATCAATTCTGATTCCTTTTCTCTCTCTCCATGTGTTTGTGTTTATTTTTTTTTGTGCTTTCGGCAAGGACATTGCCGATTTGATATCAAATTGATTATTATTTATGTCGGCCAGGCACTGCCTTCTGCATTATCCTGGCTAATTGCCTGGGTTTCTTGGCAGAGGCAGGAGGAGAGTAACATTTTTGGGAGGAAGAAATGTTAAAGAAACGATTTAAATAAGTTTTTAGTTGGTGGAAATATTTATTTAAAAAAAAAAATGATTAATTTATATTTTAAAAGATTTTGTATACATATATTTATATATATTTCTTCTTCAAAATGATATCAAATTTATGTTTTAATTATTGTAATGAAAGCCTTAGTGTTTATATTTGTTGTATATATTTATTTAAAATATTTAAGGAGCTTCTACTTTGTTACAGGGTATTCAAATTTCACTCAAAAGCGAAAAACGCAGTGAAGGAGGCATTTCTCACCCCATAAACCATATATATTTTTGATCAGCATCAACAGGTGAGTCTTTCTAGCCATTTTGGGAAGAAAACAATTTTTGATCCATTTTTTTCAAAATTTGATAAGGGGTTACATCATTAAAATATGCAAAAATTAACCAAAATTTTAATTTTAAACAAATTTTAATAAAGTATGTAGATTTATTAACCTATTAAAAACTAAGAAAAACCCGCTTTCCAAATTGAATTTGATAGATTTTTGGCGGTATTATTGATTTTTTAAGCTTTTGATTTTCTTAAAAATTATATAAAATTAATCATAAATATTTAAATAAAATTATGTAGATTTATTAACATTATGAAAGCTAACTCAGAACGAACTCCAAATTGAAATTAATATATTTTAAAGTTTTTCTCTTCCCTAAAATGTATTTAATTAATAAAATTATTTAGAAGCATCTTAAAATATTTTAAATAAAAATCTAGAAAGATTTCTTTAACCAAAATAAATATGAAAATAATTTTTAAGAGAAAAATGTCTTGCTTGGTGTCATTTTTGTTGAGTTCAAAAACCGGTTTACTTGGCCTCATCTTCGTCTGAGGTCTGCCTGCCTGCCCACTTAAATTACTTAATTTTAATTTCCGTAGGCGCTCTGCTTAATCAGCAACTATTAATGCTGCTTTTTGGCTTATTTACGAGCTGCAAATGATGGCCATTGAGTGGCCAGCGTGGGCAGCAGTCCAGCTCCTCCAGAGAGGCTTCTCTTGGAAACTGGTTCCTTTTTATATAAAATTTATGAAATTTATTTCAAGTTAAAATTTGACTCGAAATAAAATGCTAATCACTCGTCAATTTTTACCCTTATTTTGCCCACAGTTTGTCACACTTAATTAAAGAAAATTTCAAGCACTTTAGATGTCAATTTGTGCCCACTTTCCAGCAGGTCCGATGACAGTCCTGTCGAGATCCCATCAAAAGCCAGGCAAAAAAATATAAGAAAAATCAAAAAAAGCAAAGAAACCGAAAGGAAAAAAGGAGAAAACGAAAACGAAATGGTTTAATTAAGTTGAAACCCTTTCGTGCGTGCCACCAGATCCTGGTCCTGGTCCTGTTCGGGGTCCTTCAAGTGGCCCAGTCGAGTCCAACTCTGGGCGCGTGTTAATTTCCAAGGTGTTTGCTATTCCAAACTGTTTCCGTTCTAATATAAAAAATCAGCGTAATTAAAAATCAAATGATTTTTTCTTGCAGCAGTCGTCGTCGTCGACGACAGTGAAATATCTTCATTAATTTTGCTCTTTTGCTGCGGGACATCCTTCCTTCCCTTGTCCTTTCCAATTCATTCAATGCTGCACAATTTTTAACTCATTAATTGGTGTGGGCGCAACCCTTTTCTCTCGAGTTTCCTTTTTTTTTTGAGTCCTGAAGTGATTTATTTGTTTAATCCTTTTCATTTTCAACCGATTTCTTTTTATTTATCCTCCCGCCTTGAGCCTGGCCACTTGAAATGTTGCTGATTAGAGAAAGGCAGCCGGAAAGGAGTGTGGGAGTGGCTCTGAAATTAGATGAGCTTCGTTTTATTTTTTTATTAATTTTTTTGGGAAATTCTAGAAATTACAGAAAACTCTTTAATCTTCACTGGGATGCTGGGAAATGTATAGAAATTCTATACGAAATTCTCTACGAAAGTCTCTCAGAAATGATCAGAAATTCCCTCCGATATTCCCTTATAAATTCGCTCCCAAATTCCCTCCCAAAACTCCCTCCCAAATTCCCTCCGAAACTCCCTCCGAATTTCCCTCCTTTTAATTGATTCGTTATCGATTCACTGTGAGATCATAAAACCAGGGCAAACCCCTTCGGAACATACAAATCCAACAGCAGCAGCAGGAGGATCGACAGACAGCGACTGGCAACTTGTTTAGCTGATTTTAATCCGCATTCGATACGGTAACAATTTTCTTACCTCATCACTCTGGCCATCTCGCCAGGCATCTCTTCTCCTCGGTCTTGGCCCGGTTTGCTGGCCAAGACTACACCCCCTGCCCCCCTGCCCACCGCACCAATCAAGAGACGAGAGCTTTTGACATTCGCATAACTTCCGATTTAATCCCAGCGCGTGAACGTTGTCGTTGTCGTCGATCCTCATCCTTATGTCCCAATCCCAGCAACTAAGGCACTGGGATTTATTTTTTTTTTGTGGTAGTTTTTAGTGGAAGAAGAGAGTTAAAAATATAAATTAAATACATAAATTTATAAATAATACAAATTGAATTAATAAGATTTTCAAATAATATTCTTAATATTTTAACCATTTCCTTGCATTTCCTTTGAACTTTTCTTTATTAATAATATATTTTTCATATAATTAAATCCTATATTTCTTGCTTTTTTAAATTTCTTAAATTAAAAACCCAAAATTTCTGTCAGTGTCTGGGCCTCCTTGGTCCATCTGCTGAGTTATGCGCTTCTGTGCGTTGTCGTATTTTGTAAGCTTTTACGCGCCGGCTACCAGAGGCGGCTCAAGGAACCCATTCCCGTTCCCGTTCCCTCTATTCCCTCCCTGATAACCCCCCCTCCAATCCAATCCAATCCGATACCCTGAGCATCGAGCAGCGTCGTCGTTGAAGCGATAAAAGATCAATTTAGTTGCGCCAGAGAGCCAGAGTCGCCGCTGATTTAAATCCGATCATTGGGCGGCGATTTGATGCGAACTGAAACATGCACAAGGAATTTGCAATTATCGAACATCAAAGGATCCTCCTCACCAGCCTGGGAATCTCTGCCTGATTATTGGTTGTATAAATGTATAAAAATATGGGAGAGGTGGGAGGATCTTTTGGGTTTTAATTCATTTTGGTTTGTTTCTTGGTTTATTTTTAATATTTAAAATATTTAATATATATTTAAGAATTTTAAATCTTAAAAAAAGAAGTAAAGGTAAAGGCAAAGCCTGGCTGGAAAAAATCCAAGAGCAAAGTTTTTCACTTGTTTAATTTTGTATATTTATTTAAATGCATAATTTAATGAATAAATATATTAAAAAAATATTTTATATATTTATTTAAGAAATATAAATCTAAAAACAACGAAAACTTAAAAAAAAAGCTTGACTCAAATAAGTCAAAGAGCAACGTTTCTTACTTGGTTAATTTTTTATATTTTTAAAAACATATTTTAATGAATAAATTTATAATAAATATTTTCAAGACAAGAAAATAATATTCAAAATATTTAATATATATATTTAAGGCTTTAAAATTCTAAGTTTACGTTAAAGAAAAACCCAGGCTGGTAAAAATCAAATCACAAAGAACTACAACAAATTACATGCCGAAATGCACTTCAATACAAAGCACTTCGGTAAACACACAACCCAGAAAAGAGAAGGGGCTACGCGGCACACCTGTGGACCTGCCCCGAATTTTCCCATTTTCCTTTGCGGGCTACTCTCCTCCCCTCCTCCCCTTTCGACGATGTAAACCTTAAGGTATTTTGCGATAATTGCACTTTGCTGTTGTTGGCTCCTCGGCTTCCGTTGCTGCTCCTTGGCATCGTCCTTGCAGAAGGAGGGAAAAGAAAGAGTTGGCAACTACCCCTAACCACCTTTTTCCCTCCCCCCCCTTGTGTGTGTGTGTCTGTGCCGAAGATAAACAAAAGACGACTCCACGTGTGTGCCCGTGTGTCGTCGTCTGGCACATGTCTTTGCAGAAGCAGAAGCAGTTTTCCAAGCAGAGTTTTCCCACCCCCCAACTGCACTTAATAAGTAGGAAAAAGAGTGAAACTTCCAGGCGGTGGGTTTCCATATCAACTTTGTGTGTTGTTTGCCCTTGTAGCCGGTGACGACTGTACTTACTACTTAATTAATTCAAATCCTGCTAATTGCATTTTATTTGCTTTCTCGGCGCAGATTTCAAGTTTTTAATTGCAAATCTTTGCAGTTTCTAAATATAAATAAATATCTATTATGTGTTGTAAGTAATTTTAAAATTTCCAGGAATATATTGGAGCTCCTCCCAAAGGATCCTTGTATCTTAGGACCACAAATGACATGCCGTTTTCGTTTAATTTTGTTTTCTATTCAATAAACTGGTTGTATCTAATGTTAGAGGAGAGATCCTGTGGCCAGCTGTCGCTGTGGCTGCCCGCCTAATGGCCATCGAAGGGGGGTCCTGCCACAGGACATGGGCAGTATGGTGCACACACACACATACACAGACTTCTATTTTATTAAACTCGAATTTATGCCTTTACTTGAATGTCAAATATCGCAAATGTAGGAGGAATTCGGAGGAGGCAGTGTTAGACAATAGTGCCCTGCCATCAAGGCTGCTGTGGCAGAGGAGGAGTAGGAAAAAGAGGAGGAGCAGGCGATGGCCCATCGACGAACCCTGTGTCTCTGTTGGTTTTTATGCGTTGTTCGTTTTGTAATTAAGCGACGCACTTGGCTGGATTTGGATGGTAAAGGACATGGGAATGGGAATGGGAATGGGAAAGGATATAGGCGGATGTGAGATGGGCAACTGATGGACTGAGCGAGTGACTGACTGGTCATGAATATATTTGCCTGACCCCCGGATGCCGGACATCGATATATATATGTATGTATGGACACAGTTTGCGGTCAAAGTTGGCGCTTGACATTTATGCCGGATGTCAAGTCCAAGGATGTTTGCTGTGTGTTCCCCCCAAAAAAGTAAGTGTCCAAGGAGCAGAGAGAGTCTCCGGTCCCGGGACCCATTGTCATCATCCAGTGGTGTCCATTTTGTGCTTGTTATTGTCACTTTTCAACTCTTCTGTGTTGCCTTTTTGCACTATCAATATCGAGGGGGGTCCTGGGAGGGAGTCGGTAGTCGGGAGTCCAGGAGTTGACCTTTTCCGGACCCTTTTTGCCCAGTTATTGTTTGTCTCGTTATAGTTTTCTATTCAATCGAGTCGGCACAGCAAATGCACCCCGGAGGGCATTTCCATTTTCATTTTCATTTACGTTTCCATTTCCACAACTATATTCTGTGTGTTATTTGTGTATTTGACATTTGGCTCAAGTGTTGCTGACTTTTCGGTCAGTTCTTTCTTTGTTTTGGGGGGTTTGTTCTGCTCTTAATTAAAGTTTGGCCAACTGTTTAATGCTCAATGGATTGGTCAGCCTGGGGTCATAACGAAAGGCAGACCACTTTAAACCTTTCTCTGGCATTTGAAACTACATTTTCCTGCCAGCTAATGATTAATATATATTTTCCCAGTTTTTTGGTATAGTTTTTTCTCAAGAATATCCTCGATTTTTCACTCCACTTTCCTGGGTACCCAAAAAAGAGCATCACGTAGCGAATCACTTAACTTGATTCCATGACCGCTCTCCATTTGAGGGCCCTGATGAGGCTGAGATGGCACAATGGGGAATCCCCGGGACGCAACAAACAAAGGGAGAGCCACTGGAAATAATTTGCAGTTATTCGGGGCAAGCACGCAAATGCGTTCGAATCAATTGTCCGATTGCTCCGATTGTTCAGATTGTTCCCCATCTATACTCGTTTTTTTTTTAGCCTTGTCTCTGGCCGCAAAAAAATGCGTTCAAATTGAAATGAAAAGCTCAGCGTGCATCGCATCCCAAATGAGGCAGAGTTATAGGGGGGGTGGTGTTGTTATTGTTGCTGGAATTTCCCTGCCACTTCCGTTTTCCTTTGGTTTATATTTTTTTCAACAGGGTATATTGAGTGGGAAATGTATTAGAAAATATGTGTTAATATCTGTGTCCTTTAATTATTTTTATTTATTAATTAATAATTATTTATTTAAATATTCGAATTTCCTATCTTAATTATAATAATTCTAAATTATTTATACTAATATTCAAATTATCTTGTTAATTTTTAAGGGGTATTCCCTGGTCCTTACCATCTCTGTTAAGCCTCCTTTTGGCTTCTGATTTTTTCTCCACCTTTTCTTTTTTTGTTGCTTTTTTTTTTGGGTGCGTGCCGTGTGCGGTTAGAGGGTTTCACTTTCACTTCCTCGGCCACTTTCCCTGGCGGCAGCGTGCAACTTTCACCCGCAACGAAAAGGGGGCGTGGCCCAAGAGGCTGGTCAACCGGCGGCACGTGCCCTAATTTTTGGTGTTCCCTGGATATCTTTTTTTTTCTATTTTTTTTAAGGAGGCATCTCGATGCCTTCTGCCTTTTTGTGTTGTATTTGTTGTAGTTGTTGTTGGCCTATAAATAATTTGCGGCAGACGCTGCTCAATGAGTTTGCTTTTTGTCAGTGATGTCATTTGTAAATGGCATGTTATCAATTTTCGAGATGATTGAATCAAGTGATTTGTGTGCGTGCCAAAAGGGAGTCCAGCCAGGGAATCAGGGAATGGGGGTGGAGTCCACACTGGACACTGGACACTGGACATAGACACACTCCTTTTGATGTCTGTTGGTCTTTGGGCTAAGAAAAATATCCATACTTAGACGGAGTTTGCCGGCCGGCTTATTAAGAGATTATCAATTTCTTTTGATGCCACAGAATGTGTGTGTGTGTGTCTGTCTGGTAGAAATATGGAAGGTAATGAGGGAAATTGAGCCGGGATAACGAGGCTAATGGCAGCTGGAAAAAAAGTCGAAAGGAAAATCAAGAGGAAACCTCTCCATCACTAGCTTTTATTATTATTTTTATATATATTTTTTTTTGGGCAAAAATTGACTTGCAGCTGCGACCGTTGTCTCATTGCGAATGCACAAAGACAAAGTTCAGTCCAGGCGCCGTTTAACCCTTCATCCCACTCCAGCTTAACCCCCTCATGCCTGCTCCTTTGCTGCATGTCCTTTCTGCATTAAGAAATTAAAATCTGCCCTAGAAAAAAAATAAGTGCAGGGAAAGCAGCGTTTGGCTCTGCACATGTGGTGCCTGGTGCCGGCTTTTCCACCATGTCATCACCCACCACCCACTTTTGCCTCCCCCCGCGCCCCCCTGCACCCAGATTTTCCAGCAGCGGTGTTTTGCCGCGCAAGTGTTTTGTTATTTTTGCGGAAGTTTTGTAATTGCGGAAACGGCAACTGCTTCAGTTGCAGCCTCAGCCAGAGTCTTGGTCCCAAGTTCCACCTCCAGATAGTGCACTGAACGAAAAGCGAGGGGTGTTTTAAATGAATTGAAGAGGGAACTAGATTTTACAGATTTTTTTGTTGCTTAAATAAAACATTTTAAGTAAATATAAACCTTTTAAAAAATACATTTCGGTGGCTTTTCAGAATGTTTATTTTTTTTACTAATTTATATATTTTTTTAATGAGGTTTCTTGATCACAATTAAATTAAAATATATATATATATTTAATAAGAAAAATAAAGCTTTAATATAGCTTTATTTATATTTTTATGTATATTTTTTTGTTTTCTTAAAACATTTTAAAGGATTAAAAAATAGAATTTGGTGTTTTTCTAGGACATTCCTTAGTTCTCATAATTTAAATATGTTATTAATGTTAAATTTTAATAACAACTAAATTAAAAAAAAAAATATATATATATTTAAGCTTTATTAATATTATTTAAGTATATTTTTTGGCTTTATTCAAATCTTTTAGAGGGCCAAAAAATATAATTCGGTCTTTTTTTGGGACATTCCTTTTTTTTCAACTTATTTAAATATTTTATTAATGTAAAATCTTTATTCCAACCAAATTTAAAAATACATTTAAGCTTTATTTATTTATTTTAATATTAAATTTAATTTATTATGTTTAATTTTATAAGAATTCCTTTTACCTTTCAACATTTGCCTCTGTTTTTTGTCTTTAAAATGTTTCTTTAGGTTTTAAATGTATATTTTTTTGTACTTTAAAAAATTTTAATATTAAAATAAATTTCTGTTTAAATATCTTTTTACCGTGTAAATCCCTTGTTGGCTCAGCTTCATTTTCAGCTCCGATTTCAGCTGCAGCACCATAAACATGAATAAATATATATAAACCCAAGCATGTATATATATATATATACATATATATATACATGTTTATATATATAGCTCGAGTGTTCGATATGCGGCCCGTCGACAACTTGCTCCTTCGGGTGTTTGGGCTGCTCGGCTTGCTCGTAGGTAGGTAAACTTGCAGAACTTGAAGTTATGGACGCGTAAATTGAAAATACACATGAGAATGCACACACTCATACACACACATATACATATAGCGATTTTTCCGGCTTTCCTCGCGCATTTTCCTGCCCTTTCCCTCCTCCCGCTGGGAGGCATTGCAACGGTTCGTGAAACGCGGTCGCCACATTATTGAAACTATAAATTTCTAAAAGCAATCTTTTGCGGGCAGACAACAGGCGATGCAGGGGGGGGGGGGTTAGTTGGGGGGAGGGGCTAGTGTGTGTGTTTGTATTTGTTTTTGCCCTGTGCATCGCCAGTTGTAGTTGTTAGCCCGCCGGCTGTTAACGCTTTTGCCACCGCGTCGATGTTGTGGTCGAAAAGTTTTCTCATTTCGCATGTGCAGGCGCGTGTTTCTTGGCCCTCCAGCCTCAAGTTGCC
>VNJY01007063.1:0-10399 GCA_008042715.1 Drosophila bocki | reverse complement strand
CCCCCCAAAAAAAACCCCCCTGCTTGGGGGGGGGGGGGGGATGAGGAAATGCTGGGAAAATGGTTACAAATTATGTGCAGCATAAGCTGAGTTCTTACTCTTTTTTTTAGTTTTTATTTTTCATTTTTTTGTGAGAAAAAGTATGAGGTTTTTGCTGCGTGCAGCGTTTTTAAGCAGCCACTTCCTGCCACGCCCCGCTACGCGGCTGGGGGCGGCGGCAACAAATCAACGGAAACGGAAGTGGCAATGGAAATGGAAATGAAAATGCGACGGCGAATGAAGCGAAGCCGCAAAAGGTGTGAACAGCAGCGGAAAAACGCAAAAAGCAAACAGAGATGAAGATGAAAAATGCACACTGAGAGGGAGAGAGAGAGGGGAGAAAGGGGGAAAAAGGGGAAAGGCAGCACTCAGGATTTTCCAAGGCTAAAAAGAAAAACTCTTAAAAATTCTTATAAAATTAATTGTTGTTTCTTTTAATTTAAAAATATATATTTATAAAATATTTTAAAAATATTTTAAAAATATTTAAAACTTGATAGGGCATCCCTGGATTTTCTTAGCATTTCCCTGACGGCTTTTCCTTTGCTTTTCTCTGCTGGGAAAAATTCTTTTGATTTATGTTAATAAGTGCGCACCATCTAGCATAGTTTTTTCTGTGCAGCAACTTTTGTCACCTTATTTTACTATTTTTTTGTGAGGGTTTTCCTTTAATTTTTTACAATTTTCTTAACTTTAAAGCTGCAAAATTTAGAAATAAAATAGTATATATTTTAGTTAAATAAATAAATAATAAAAAGAAATTTCCCGAAAATTCCAAGAAAACCCCTTTTCCGGAAGCCAATAAGCCGGCCACTTTGCCCAGCCAGAAAAAGGGGTGTCGGCATGGGTTAAAAGGTATGCAGATGTAGCCAGAGGGGTTACAGGGGTTAACGTCAAACGGAAATCAGATTTGTGTCTGGCATTTCTTGCGCTTGATTTGTTTGCATAACAAAAGGACGACCACGTCCAAGAAGTGGCTGAGGGACATGCGTGCAAGTCTATCAAAACTAATGTGGTTGCTCCCTTTTCCTTAAGGTTTTCCTTAAGCTTTTCCTTGGGAAATCTGATCTGGACTCTCTCTGCCATTTTATTTATTTTATTACATTTCTTTTCTTGTCTCGCGGCAGACCGCAACTCGACCTTAAAGTGTGTCATTTTATGGGCAGCCCAGGGGCAGCCCTTTTCCGGGGAAAGTCTTCCCCCCCCCCACCTGCTTTTCCCCCCCACACTATTTTCTTTTTGGGCCTGAAAAATGTACAATTTTTATTGTTCGTGTAGAGATTTTCTTGTATTTTTTGAGGGTTTGCTTTTATGGCCAGCGGGTGGCGCCTCTTTTTGGGGAGAATAAACAAGGTCTTGTGGTTTTTTTATATAAAATTTAAAATTTTTTAATACAGTCAAATATTATAAATATTTTAAATATTAAATTTAAAAGCTCCAAATATTTTTTCTTAATTTTTTGTATTAATTTTTCTCAATAACTTTGAAGGGCTTTAACAGCTTCCTTTGACTTTTCAACTTTTTCCACATGTCGTATCAGCGACTTTTCCCGCGTGGCTTTTGCCCAGTGTCTTCCCCCTCAGGCCGCCTCGACCCCTTTGCCACCTTTTTCTCTACCTCCATGTCCTTTGTATACTTTTTTTTGGATTTTATTCAACGCTTGGCCCTTGGGGGTTGTCTTCTGCTTCTGTCTTCCTTCGCCGTATTATTTCGCATTTAAAAATAGATTTGCATTTGTTTGCTTTGTTTGTCTGTGTGTGTGTGCGGCGTGTCCAATTGATTTATGGTTTTTGTAAATAACAAAAAAATAAATAAATACAAAAAAAAGGGAGAAGGAAAGGTTGCTGGCGAAAGGGAAAAGGCTTGAAGGGCGTAAAGCTCTCCGCCAGAATGTTGTTTACTTTTTTGCGGTTATTTTGCGGTCTCGCTTTTTCCCCATTTTCCCCACTTTTCCCACTTTTCCAATACATCCTGTCCGCGGCGGCAGTTTATTGACTTTTCAACTGATCCTTTGGGTGTAATTGTTGTTATTGTTTGCATTTTAAAAGCCCGAAAGCTACACTGGCCAATGGAGAAAGAGGAGAAAATGTATAGGGAAATGAAAAGTTGTGGGATTTTTAAGTTAAAGAAAATAATATTAAAAAATATAATATTATTAACTGATATTTGTATACCTATAAAAGAAATAATACACCTCCTTTGGGGCCATTTTTCTATTCACTTTTTTATTTATTTATTTATTTAGAGAGACTTCTTCACTAACTACCTTTTCCTCCCAACTCTATATATCCTCTCCCACCTCTCCATATATATTTTATATATATTTTTCCTCTAAGGAAACACAATTAACTGACTTTGGCAAACAATTGGCAAAAAAAAAGAAAAACGAGGAAGGTAATAAGTGTACCCTCCTCTTTTTTTTATGCGACGCCCCTCAAGATATTGTCACCAAGAAAATGAAAAGCCGAGGGCGGTCCTGGCCAATGAAAAGCGGAAGGCAGGGAAAGCCGAAGGAGGAAGATGTAAACAACAATACACAAATAAATTGATGTCATTTTCGTTTTCGTTACGTCTCAAATGGAATTAGTGGAAAGCTCAAAAAAAGAAACAGAAAACGAAGGCGGCAAAGACATGCAGAAAGGACAAATCCAAATGAAAACCCCGCGGAAATATAAAAAAAAAAAAAAAACAGAGAGAGCGGGGGAAAAATTCGACTGGCAGAAGGCAATGAAAACGCAGATAAACATATTCGCGAATTTGTTATTATCAGAAAAATATTGCGCAAATAAAGCCAGCGGCCGGGGGAGGGTGTGTCTTGGGCGATGGGCCGTGCTCCTGGCTGGGATTTCCACCAGCTTAAGCGGGGCAAAACGTATGCAAAATATTCCAAGGGAAAGCTAAACAGAGGAAAATCAGCTGTGGAAAATCTAAAAATAAACTATTTCTTGTAAATAAAACTTTTTTAAACAAAGATAATTTAGAAATATAACAAAATAAATTAGAAAAATTAATTTTAAAAATAAATATATTAATTTCACATAATATATACCAATTAGATTTTTTTCTCTGAGTGTAGGAGGGTGTGTGTGTGGGGCGTTAATTCCCT
This sequence comes from Drosophila bocki, assembly GCA_008042715.1. Taxonomy (NCBI): domain Eukaryota; kingdom Metazoa; phylum Arthropoda; class Insecta; order Diptera; family Drosophilidae; genus Drosophila; species Drosophila bocki. The sequence goes on along the minus strand of VNJY01007063.1, from coordinate 7,254 downwards.
AGTGACTGCATGTGACGCGTTTTGCATGCGGTTTGAGCGCGTTTTCCAAGCATTTGAGCTGCTGTGTGTGGGTGTGTGGGGTGTGGGTATGTAGGGAGTGTGTGTGGTGTGTGTGTGTGTCAAGGTGTCTTCCTTGGTGCCGCAAATTAGTTAAAAAGCCAAGCCAGACAATCAAAGATCAAAACTTTTTGATAGGCAAATGCTTTCTTACAATGCCAGAGAGAGGGGTGTGTGTGTCCCTGGGTGTGAGTGTGTGTAAATGGGTGTGGGTGTGTGTGTGTATGGGTTTTCCTTAATACTTTTATTACGCTGGTTTTTCTGCAATTTTTTTCTTCCCCTCCGCCTTACTGTCAGGACGTTAAATGGCAGCTGACTTTTGATTCGAAACGGAATTGATCGCTTTATCTGCGTGGAAACTTTGGCTGGCGGGGGTTAATTGATGGGTTAATCGGGGGTGAGGCGAAAGGTAAGGAATATAAGGGGAAAAGCCTAGGGAAAGTATAGGATTTAAATGCGATTTTTATAGGGAAAAGCATATGTGGTGGGAGAGGTTGTAATGCAATCTTTTTAAAGGTTTTTTAATGTAAACTATTTATTACATTTTTAGTAGCTTATTTTAGGTTTTTATTATTATAATATTTTTATTATATGTAACTTTAATTTAATTAACCTATACAATTTTGGTTAAATATTTAAATTTATATTTAAATCCCCTAAATTTCATTCAAAACCTAAAAACTCAGTTAAGGAGTCATTTCCGACCCTATAAATCATATATATTCTTGATCAGCATTAACAGGCAAATCTTTCCAGCCATGTTTGAAAGAAAAAAATTTTTAAGCCATTTTTTCAAAATTTTAAAAGGGGTTACATCATTAAAATAATTAAAAATTGGCTAAAAATTAATTTTAGAAAATCCTAAAAATTAATAAGCAGATTTATTAACCTTTTTAAAACTAAGAAAGAACCGCTTTCAGAATTGAATTTAAAGCAGTTTTGGCTGAGATATAGATTTTTTAAATTTTAAAATATCCAAAGAAGCACATTTTTTTTGTAAAAAAAACATGTTAAATTTAAATTCTTGTAAATTCTTAATTTAATATGCAGACTTGTTAGCTTTTCCAAAGTTATAAACATTTTTAGCTTTAATTTCCCCCGCAAAAATAATTTAAAATATGTCTATATTTAATTAATTTATATTATTAATTTTATTCCATTACATTTCATATTTACAACATTTTCTCAGAGTTTAAATTCAATTAAACTAAATTCTTAATTGCCAAAACGATCCATTTTCCTTACCCACCCCAGCCTATCGCGCGTGTTTGTCTAGAAAAAAATAGATATAAATTTAAGGCGCAAGTGGAAAATTGTCAGCGGAAAACACAACACAAATTTCGGTGTAAAAATTATCAAAAGAAAATGTAGACAAACCGCCCAGGAAAACAGCACTGATAACGCCCCCTCTACCGCCGCCCTCACCTTTTCCCCAGCGAAACGTGTAAATGGACTTTCGGGTGCGTTGACTGACTGACTTACCACCACTCACAGGGACTCACAGGGACTCACAAATACTCAAAATACTCAAATGCAAAATGGCGATTATTCATAAATCATTAAACACCATTTGGCAGGCGCTGGCGGGGGTTGGGCCTTTCAAATTTTTATCGCTTTTCCAACAAAAAAACTGGCGAAGAAAAATTCCTAATGAGCCAAAAAAATAAAAAAAGACAACTAAAGAACTCGACTAGGGAATACCTTTTATATAGATTTTGGCAAGTAATTATTAGGTATTTATATTTTTATATAATTTTTTATATTGTTTTACATATTTTTATAATTTTATTTACTCTTTTCATTGTTTTAAAATATTTTTTATTCCTGGCCACAGCTTTTTTTTTATTTCCATGATTTGCTTTGTATTTATTTTGAATATTGCATCACCTTTTATAATTTAATTTCTGTTGTTAAATTTTATAAAATTAAATATTTAATATATATTTAATATTAATCAGCGTCGAATTGGTTATTTTCTTAGAATTGAATTAATTTTTTGCTATTTTTTCATTCTAGAAATTAAAATTTGAGCTTTATATAATTTTTTTATTCATTTAATTAATTACTTCCTGTATTTTTTTTATTTTATAAATTAAAACTTAAGCTCTGAATAATTTTGTATTTATATAGTTAATTATTTTCTATATTATTTTATTTTAGAAATTATAATTTAAGCTCTAAATAATATTTTTATTTATTTAATTCTTTGTTTCCTGTATTTTCTTATTTAAAAAATTAAAATTTGAACTCTAAATAATATTTTTATTTATTTAATTAATTCTTTTTTATTTTCTTTTATTTTTTAGATTTCATATTGAGGCTCTTCCCGTATACCCTTATCCCCCAGCGAGGACTTCGCGTTGTAAGAACACCAAAAATGCCCACCGAAAAAAGTGAAAAAACTTCGGAAAAAATCAAAGGCCGTTTCCTGAGGAGGAGGGGTGGTGGCTTGGGTCAAGGTTTGAGGGGGTGAATGGGTGGTGGGTGCTTTTGGGTGGTGTGTATGCCCGCTCGATGGATTGGGAAACGAGGAAATGGGCAGGCGGGGGGTGGAATTTCGCGGGCTTTTTAACAAGGCGCCCAGGCAGAAGACACCAAAAACGAGACTCGGACGAAGAAGACATTAAAAATTTTGTTTGATACTTTGGTCCTAGAACCCCCGCCCCACTGACACCGATTCCCCCCCAACTCCAACTCTGACTTCTCCTGGACTTTTTTTTTTTGCTTTTTCGGCCGCTGTTCTGGTCGTTTGATTTCCGCTTCCGTTTGCCGTTGAGATTAAAAAACATTTTCGTGCGTTTTTTCCCTCATTTCCCTGATGTTTTTCCATCGTGCTTTTACCACGGATACGGATACGGCGATGGCGGTGGCCAACGGCTGAGCGTCTCTATCTGCGAGATACATTAAATTAAAAATTCATCTTTAATCAAAAATTATTGTTGGCATGCACAAGACAAAGTAGCGGCAAAATCGGAGGGATGGACGATGTCCTAAGCCCTGGGCAAACATAGTTGACAATATATCAAAGTTTTCTGGCATTTTTTGGCGGTCATGGGGGGGGAGTCCCGGAGATAGATGCCTTATGGTAATTGCTTTGGCCAGGGCCGGGAAGTACAGTTTAACCAAAAATGTAAATACAGATTTAGAGAAAATATTAGAACAAAAAAGAAAATAGAACAAGTTGTCACAGAGATATGGGAAACCTAAGTTTGAAGACTTCTTTGGTCTCCTCCTGATTACCTGGCCAAAAGGAAACTTGGCTGATTGTTTAACCACCACAAACGCCGCCTTGGAAGCTGCCTCAGCCAACAATTTCAACTTAATTAAATGCGTCTTTAATACTTTTTCAGCCAGCAGCCACGATAGAGGAAAGAGAGAGCGAGGCGACGGCATATCCTGGCATCCTGCGTCGCACATTTACATTAATGTTCATGTGTGTTTGTTTGCTTGCCAAAAATAAGGCAGGAAAAAAATACATAAGGAAAGGATGAGAGAAGAGAAGCCAACAAAGTTTCAACTGGGGCTGTGTCTGGGCTAAAAATAAAGTTGATTAAAATTTGAAAGATTTTTGACAGTTATTATGCGCCAGCGGGTGGATAAACTGAAGCCGGAGCGCCGAAACTTGTGTCAATATTGAAAGTTAAGCTCGCTGTCTTCCCATTTCCATCACTCGGATGGGTCTTTTTCTGTTTGAATCGGGTATGTGTAGCGAACCAGTTGGGAATTATAGTTGGAATTTGAATTTATAGAGGTGCCACAGTATCTAAAGTATTTTCTGGGCATTTTAAAATAATAAGCAATAAAAATAATAAATGGAAATAATAAATAAAAAAATAAATTAAAAAATTAAGTAAAAAAATATATAAAAATAATAAATAATAATTGTTAAGATAATTATTTTTCCTAATACAAACTTGCAGTTATTAATTAAAATAATTTATGAAAATAAATAATAACAAGAACTAGTTGGGAATTATAGTTGAAATTTGGATTTATTAAGGTTCCACAGTATCTAAAGTAAGTATTTTCTGGGCCTAGATAAAATATAACAAGTAAAATTATTTTTAAGATAATTATTTTATATAAATATGCCCGCAGTTAATTATTAAAATAATTTTCAAAAAATACCATACTTTTCTATGCTTTATTATCGATGTGGTAATTTCAAGACTCCCATATTTTTTCTGCGTGCAACTGGACTGTACTTGATCGCCTCGACGGCCATAAAAACCGCACACGGCCAGGAAGACCAGGGAGCTGCCGATGAAGTAGCCCTGCTCAATATAAAATTACATTTTATAGCGCTCAACGAGGGGCAACGCCGGCAAGGACATTCAAACTAATAAGGCCGGTTCAATTTAATGAGCAGACGTCGCAACTTTCCGCTACGTTGGACGCGTTAAACTAATCAACGCGGCAGGCAGGCAGGCAGACCACCACCACCTCCCCCAGCTGTGTCCTGCCATGTCCTGGCCCCCAACCCATACCAAAATGCCTGCAATTTTCCACCCATACCGGAGGGCAACAGTTGTTTGTTTGTCTGCTCAATTGCTTGTTAACATTTTGCGCAATTTGGCCAACAAAGGCCACCACCACCGGCGGGGGGAGTGAGAATGGGGCTTAAACTACCTGCAAACATGGAAAAAACCAGAAACCAATTGAGCGTGAGTGTGTGCCCGTGCCAGTGTGGCCAGCCTGTAGAAAGTCATAAAATTTTATAGTTTCAGGGGGGAGCAGAGCAACTGCGAATGCGAATCAGCCGTGTGTTATGACTGTGAACTAATCGCCGCAGCGTTTTCGGTTCGCCATTTGGCCAGTTAATGAAATGGCCAAGGCTCAAATGAATTCTGGTCTTCTTTTTTTTCGAAAAGGGAAGTGAGTGAGCGAGGGGAACCAGAAAATTGAACCGAGCCGGAGCTGTGGTCACAAGGCAATTAAATTCCCCCCCGCCCTGAAGATGTCTTCAGTTAAACCTGAAAATAAAATATATATTAAAGCATTAAGGTTTTTTGGGTAAGCATTTATTTATTATAAATGGTATATTTTTTTAAGCCATGTCTGATTGCCAGACGACTTCCCCAGGCTCCTGCCTATGAAGGAGTCCATCAGTGGGCCGCTCAGCTCCTCACGAAGCGCCATTTTCTGAAACTTACTACTCTGGTATTTTCTGTAAACAGAGTTCAGCTTGGCCTGCGGTGCCTTCCGGGCCAGCTTGGCAATTTGCCTGGCGATCGGATGCAAATAATCGGCCAAATACCGCCAGTAGAAGGCCAGTGAGGGGGTCCAGTGGCCATCGTTGAATCCCTTGGCAGCCCGGTTGTTTCCCTGCAGATCCCTGCAGATGGGCTGCTCCTCCTCCATCTGGAACAGATCAAAAAGAATTCATTTGCGTCGATACCCTCGACCCCTTCCCATGGCTTGGTGGCGGTGGCACCAGGAGCGTTGGCTGAGATGAGAAAGGCCAACACACGCGAATCCTTTTTAACCTCCGGCTCCTTTTGGACGACAGCAGCTGCCACAGGCTTCGGACGAATCCCAGCAACACCCATCACAGGCTTGGGCACGTCCTTGTCGCGATTTTGTAGGTCACCTAAAGCGGCCTCCTGGGAAGGTGCTGTAAATTTCTTTAATTGCACTTGGTTTAAGTTCTCCCAGGCATTCTCTTCGTTCATAGATGTGGCCATCATCTTGATTGGTATTTTTAACTATACAAACAATATGTAAACACAAAGAAGCAGAGGCTTGATCGATTTTTTACTTGTTTTTGTTGAGCGCGTTTTTATTTTGCTGCAAAACGCGTTGTTTTTGCTTCGATATGTAATTGTTTTAAACTAAGCTGCTCCGATTTAAGTAAAGTACAATTTAAAAATCAAATGTTGCTGAGATTGGTATTGCTTTAACGAAAATCGAATTGACAGTAAACTAACAATTTTCTTAGATTTTAAATATAAATTTGGTATTTTTCGGGTTTTTGCGGAGGCCATCTGTGGGCCGAAACGCGAACTATAACATTGCAAACTGTTCCCAGTATAAACTCAGCTCAAAAGTATGCCATGAATTGGTACCTGCGGTTCTTGCAAATGTATTCAGCCCAAAAGATGCTCAATCATCGCAAAGATCAGCGCCATCTTTTTGCGGAGGCCATCTGTCGGCCGATACGCGAACTATAACATTACAAATTGTTCCCAGTATAAGCTCAGCATTACAAACTATTCCCAGTATATACTCAGCGCAAAAGTATGCCTTGAATTGGCACCTGCGGTTCTTGCAAATTTATTCAGCCCAAAAGATGCTCAATCATCGCAAAGATCAGCGCGATCGGCGCTTGTTGTTGTTGTCCAATTGTTGTTGTTATATAGAGGATGTGGTTGTTGTTGTAGGCAAAATCAAGAACCCAAATCTGGCCAAATTCAGTACAAATTCATAAATATTTCGATTTAAAGTAACAGGCGAACAGAAACAGCAGAAGGTGGATTTCATTTACTGCAAAGCAATATTTTTTCACTCAATTCCTATACTTTCACTCATTATTTTCACTCTTCGCCACAGATCAGCTCATCTGAGCTTTCGGCGTCTGTGTTCGAACGTTGTTCGAAACGGAGAGAGAGAGCATGAGAGCAGCGGTTACCATAACTCTTTGACTCAATGGCTCTTGAGGAGCAACGATTAAAACAACTCAAATTACCGTATTGCTCAGAGCTGCCATTAGCTACGGTCTTCGCTCTTAGGCTCTATGCTCGCCAGTTACGATCTTTTGGAAATCAAAGAGCAGAGATGAGTGCAAGGCAAAAGTCGCACTCAACGACGATAGCACTCGGATCAGCGCATCAGCTCACATTCACTCGTTTGATGTTTGTTTCCAAGTTACTCAAAATTGAGAATATAGCAATTTATTCTACAATTTTCAGGGAATTATGAACATGCATGTTTTTGTTGTAAAACTGTGTTGTTGTACAACAGTTTTGTTGTTGCTGTAGCCAAAAACCCAACTTCAATTTGTACATTTTCAATACAAATTCATTAACTGCTGGGAGCCAAGTAACAGGCGAACAGAATCAGCAGGAGGTGGATTTACATTGGTGCAAATCAATATTTTCACTCAATGTTAATACTTCCACTCACTGTTTTCACTCTTCGCCACAGATCAGCTCATCTGAGCTTTCGGCGTCGGTGTTCGAAAGTTGTTCGAAACGGAGA
>VNJY01007060.1:0-38209 GCA_008042715.1 Drosophila bocki | reverse complement strand
AATTTCTTTTTTAATTGCGTTTTTATGAAAAATTACGTGGTGGGGCAAATCCGACCTCTAAATAGTGGGGTAAATCCTGCCGCAAAAAATCCAAAAAAAAACAACAATCACACCAAAACCATCAACATCGCAGCCAACCAGACGTTCAACTCGAACCAAAAAACGCCAGAAAGCTATTTGAGCAGCGAATCAGATGATACTGATTAATTATTTTGCTATTTTAATTTTTTTAATTCTTTTATCTTTTATTACCATTATATAACATAACATTGATTAATTTATCATTGCAAAACCTATATTTAGGTTATATCTGTACTAAATCAACCAAAAACATAGGCGGTCGGGTTTACCCCATCATTTTTGAACATAGCAAAAATGAACTTTTTCGTAAAACGCTTGTATCTCAAAACTTTTCAAAGGTATGAATAAAATGCTATGCATAGAACGTTGCGCAAAAGTATAACCTTTAATTTGGTATATATAACGACTTTATCCGATGTAAAATAAACATTTTATAGCCAAAACCATTTACTAGGTCGGCTTTACCCCACCTTACCCTAACAATATTTAATAAATAAATAATTGAATGTGGCTTTGTAAGTTTTTAACATCAAGTTTGAGCTTAGAATGCGATGAATATAAGTTAAAATAAGTAAGGAATTCTGCCTTTTCAATTCTTATTTCATGTTTTCTATTGTTATTTACCTTTATTTTATTTGGTAATCCTTAAATCCCTGACTAATAGTATCTTAATTTATCAGTTTAATTGAAGCTATTAATACCTAGAACCATAAATTGTATTAATTCCTTGTTCAATATTTCCATCAATTGTAAATCGGATTTAATCTGGCTTAGTGCAGTGGGATTTCAGGATTTCAGGACTTTTGCCTGTCCAAGAGCTGGAATTTGTATAGAGGGGAGCTGGAGGGGGTTTGCTTTGGACTGTTGGAATGCTAGGATGCTGGGACGCTGGGCTCCTCTGTCCTGGTCCCCATCCTACAGGGCAAACAAGCAGGCAACCAATATTCATGCTCCAATTGCAGGGAAAACAATGCCGGCGGAGTGTTTATATTTAGCAAACGCTGTAGGATACGGCCAGCGAAAAAGGAATGGGTAGTGGGTACCAAGGGATGCTAGGATTCGGAGCAGTGGATGCTGGTGGGGGTGGCGACGGCGGCTAAATTTAATTCCAAAATGCATCAGCTCCCTTTTGTTTTTCCCCCAGGCCACTAGAGACTGCATCATCAGCAGATAACAGGAGCAAGTAGAAAATAAGACGAAAAAAAAAGAAACGCCAGAGAAAATGAGTGCCAGACAAAGGAATCTGCTAGCCTTGTCACGACAAGGCTCTTGTGTCAAGTGGATGCTGTCCACCTAAGGACCTTTCTTGCCTCCCCCTTGGTTTAGCCCCATTTTCGACCCACTTCGACCCTCGTTAATCATGCGAATTATGCATGAAAGTGGAGTACTTAATTTCAATTGTCTAAACAACAAGCGATTGCGATGTGACCTACCAATACACTTGAAGAAAATTTTCTATTTACACTTGACTGCACTGGTGGGCGGCTTATTGGGTTGGCTTTGCTTGACTGGAGATACAGTGATGGCTGTTGAAAGAGGCCACTTGGGAGGTTGAATGTTCGTAAGAGTGATCAATAATTTATTCATTTTTTAGGGGGAGCAAGGATTTCCTTGCGTTGATATAAAATCTTTCGAAAAAGGAGTCTAAAATTATCGTATAGTTTCGGTTATTGTTACGTCCTTTGTATGATGGGGAAAAATATAAGTTTTTTGGCAAACAAAATGTGTAAATGCCTTTAAAAAATAATTGATTATGATTTTAATGTTTTAACTATAGAAATACAGATTACATATTCAAATTACATATTTTAAATAATAAATTTTAGTTTTAATATAATTATATTTTCTTGCGTACCTCGCAATACAGTTATACATTTTACTGTATATTATGAAAATATTAAATAGATAGTTTAGCCATTATTTAATATTTTATTATTTAAAAAGTTAATTTTTTTTTGGTAAAAAAAAAAAATAAATAATAATAATAATAATAATGAAGTTTAAAAAGTTCATAAAGCTTCTACAAGTAATAATTTCACCCTATCAGGCGTTCACTGTACACAAGAAGGATTGGCAACCGAAGATTGCATACTTATTAGGGCGACTGGGAGCGAATTTCCCTGCGCGCGTCGGGCTTTCGACTTTCTCTCTCTCTAAAGCCCTCGCTCACTCGCTCACTCTCTCTCTCTCTGTTTTCGCCAAAATGTCCTTTCTCTTTCTTGCCTTTCACGCCTTTGTCAATTTGCAGCAACTTGTGCGCTCGTTTGACTTGGGTTAAATTGTTTGTGATTGTCGCAGCGATGTCTCTGTATGGGTTACCGATTTCTCCGAGAGCGTGCCAGTGTATGTGTGTGTTGGTGTTCTGTGACAGAGTTGTCAGCTGTTCGGCCTGCATTTCTCTCGGTATCCCCGCGCCGCTCTCTCGCCTCTTTCCCATTATTACACAATTTATATATTTTTTTTAGGTGTGGTTTCTGCGGCGTCTGCAACCGGCCACGCCCAGTTCGCACCGCCCATCTCATGGCCACATCCTGGCAGACTTCTCTCTGTGTGTGGGTGTTCGTGTTAGTTGCTTCTTTTTAATCAATCATTATAAACTGCGAGATCAGCGCAGGGAGCGGAGAGCCATGGCGGCGGCTGTCGTTTGGCTTTGAAACTTTGCATTGCATAGTTTGCTGCGCCATGTAACTGTAATTGCAACTGGGACCTTGTTCCGCTTTGCTTCGTCCTTAAGGCTCCTGGGCTCCCCTCTGCGCTAATGCTTCTACGCGATGTCCTCCAATATTTTTACACGCTCCATTTGTGAAAGTTAAGGCGATGAACTGTGGGCGGGCAGCAGCAGCGGTGGGTAAATGGTAATGGGGTGGGGTGTGTGGGTTGGGTTGGTATTGGGGTTTTATATTAAGTGGAATTATTGAAAGTACTCGTTCAACAAGAACTGCCGTAAAGAGAAAAGTAATTCAAGTATTTTCCGGTGATTAATTTGCAACATTCAGGCAATCGACATATGGCGTGATTTTATTCTATAGCTTTTGCGAATTTTTTTACTTTTTAAAAGTAATTTGCAAGAATACTATTACTACTATAAAATCCTAGAAAAGGTAGATGGACTTAGGTTTTTTATTATAGATATTTAATATGAGATAAAATCTGTAGATTTGTATTGAAAGAAGGTTGTAGTTTCTTTGATAAATAAAAAAATGTATTTGAATTAAATTTAATAAAATATTTTTAAATATATTTATTAAAAGTATAACTCGGATATTTTATTTTTATCTACGACTTTGTAAGCTTTGTTTTAGGCCTTTAAAGTCCTGATAGCTCTATTATATAAAGCTTCGTAGTTTATTTGGGCTTCACTTAAATAATTTCAAGCTTAAAAATACATTATTTTAACTATTATTTGGCAGTTTTCCATAGCCATTCCAAGCAAGTAATTAAAACTAGCTCTTTTCAACAACAAAACCCGATTGAAACCAGTTGTTGGTTGCTGGCAAGGCAACTTTCAATTATTCTTGCAACAAGTTGCTGCCCACTTACAGCCCACTGTGCGCTGTGGCACCTCTACCCCGCTTTCCCCCCTTTGTGTGTGTGAGTGCGGTGACTTTGTGCTAATGAAAATAATGCTAATTAATCGCAGAAACAAGTCAAGTGCCACGGAACTGTAAAAGTAACAAAAAGAACGGAAAAATCAAATTAAATCAAAAGCCAAGAAAGTTACAAAATAATACAATTAAAAAACTAAACCCCGTCGCGAAAACCTACAAAGAACAAAGTATAAAATGGCCTGGGGCTATTGGTCTGCCACGACTGTGGATCGTGGGCGGTCGCCGCGCCGCCTCACGCAGTGTGCCCCGCTTCCGGTCAACATAGTGCAGCAGGAGGAGGAGGAGGAGCAGCCCTGCCTGCCCCAACAGCAACAGCAGCAGCAGCAACAATCTCAACAACAGCAACAGTCACAGACCTGTCCCAGCACTCCTTCGGCGAATCAGCAGGGCAGCGGCAATCTTTGCTATAGCCCCACCTGCCGTTCACGCTGCTCGAGTCCTTGTCCAGGCTCACCGTGTGGCTCCATAACGCCGCCACCGCCGCCGCTGCTCACCTCCTCGCAGCAGCACCTGCACTCCAACAAGAATTGCCCGGCAGCCCAGCAGCTGATGACACACCTGGACTATGCAGCGCGGAGACAATCACTCGACCAGCTGGACAGTCCACAGGTATTGGGATTTTCATGGTTTCCATTTCACCTAAAGTACATATGGTAGCTCTGCTTGATGATGAAGGGTTGAGGTTGAGAGTTGAATCACTCAATGATGAGTGCTGGAAGCAGCCAAGTTTATCCAAATTGTACAGACTCATACTGGTTTTGCAGTTTATGCATATATTTTGCAAACTGGACAATTGATTTCCCATTAATCATTGCTGACAATCCATTGAAGTTGAAGTTTATTGATAGATTTCAGGAGGTTATTTTTAGTTAGTTTTGTATTTTAAGTAAGATCTTCAGATTATATTAACTACTTCAAACTATTAAGTATTAAAAAAGTGTTATCTTCAGATAATCTTAACTTCTTTTAACTAGTTATTAGAAACAAACTTCTATTTGTTGTTTCTTCTTATGAAAATGAAAGATGAGTAATTACTTTACTTCTACCAAAGACTCTTTAGTAACAAGATTCATACATCTGAATAGTTATATTCAAGGAATTTATATTATTGATGTTGGTTTTTTCTTCTACATTCTTGTATGAATTATAAATATTTTTTTGGAGTCAATAATACTTGTTATTCACTGATTAAGATTAAGAAATTGTAGTGAGGAAATTAGTATTGTATTTATAATTCAACCTTTGAATATTGAATGAATTATAAATAAATACTCATGAATGATTTCCCTTTTTATATATTTTAAAGATGAGCAATATATTGAAATCTAACAAGGATATTTAAAAATCCATAAAAAAACATTTGTAATTGCATTAATAATACTTTTAAATATTGAATGAATGCTTATTGAATACTCATGATAGATTTTCCATTTATATTTTGCAAAGATGAGCAATATATGAAAACCTAACTTGGATATTTTAAATTCATAAAAGTCAAGTGTTTTTTCCAAGAACAAATAATACTCAGATCCCTGATGAAAACTAATACCCAAACTCATTCCCTTAATTTCAAGCAGAGTTATATACATGTACAAGTAGCTAAAAAGATACAGACCTAGCTAAGATCCCTCATTCTGACCTGGTTATCTATTCTGTCTGCTTCCCTCCCATTTTCAAACTTAATCCAGTCCAAGTACTTCGACATTCAGGCCAACCAGCTGTCGGACATCATGTGCCGCGGTGCGGTGGTCAGCTCCATTCAATCGGCAAACAACACGCTCACGCGCGGCGTATCGCTGCACAGTCGGAGTGGCAGTGCCCACGGCAGCCACCATGGGAGTCATCATGGAAGCCATCACAGTCACAGCCATCATGGCAGTGCCCACGGATCTCTGGGCTGTTTGCAGGGCGGCGTGGGAGTGGGCGTGGCCACGGGCAGCACTGGCAGCATTGGGATGATGTCGGCGGGTCACATTGACACCGGGGACTATGATGTACCGCATCCGCATCCCTACACGCATCATTATATGCAGACGACGGCCTCGGTGACACCGCCGCATGCCACCTTGAGCAGGCCAGGATCGGCGGGAGCCGTGTGCCAGGGCCACGACTCGGGATCGGACTCGAGTCAGGGCTGCGGCGGTTCCATTATGGGCGGCATGCTGGTCATGGGCCATCCGGGACACATGGGCAGTCTGGGGCACCACAGTGCCGGCAGCGGATCGCTGGGCAGGTGCTCGAGCAGGTGCCACAACACGAACACCACAACAACGGATGATTCAGGCGGTGGCAGTAGCGGCGGAGGAGGAATCCCAGGTGGAGGCACTGGCTCCATGTCCGTGGGAATGCCAGGCATGTTGATGGATTATCATCACAGTCATCACAGTGGCAGCGCCGGCAGCGGTCTTAATGGCTGCGGTGGAGGCGGAGGCAGCATAGCTGGCGGCAGTATTGGCGGAAGGAGCAGCGTTCTAGGCACCATCCATAATGGGCATGGGCATCATCATCAGCAGTATCATCATGAGTGCATCCATTACGAGAGGCTGCCGATACCTGTGCCCATACCCACGGTGCCCATGGGCGTGGCATCGCACCCGCAGCAGCAGCAACAGCAACAGCAGATGTCGCAGCATCAGTTGCAGTCGGAGGAGGAGATAGAGCCGGCCTATGCAACAGGTAAATGGGAGGAGGGTGCTTATTTCGGGTTTTAATATTTAGTTTTTGATTTGTAATTAAATTATATTTTAAGTTTATTAATAAATATAAAGGAAATGGTTTGTTTATCTTTTCTTTTACTATATTATCTAAATATTAAGTTGATTTTCTTGTGTTTATCATAAGAAAATTCGTTTTAAACGGTTGTCTTTTTAAGTTTTTAATTTAATATAATAAGTTATAATATTAAGAAGTAGTAATTAGGTTTTGTTTAAGATATATTTCTTGTTATGACCATCGTTTACAGCAATAATTTATGAAAATTTTGGACCTTACCTCTTGGGTCTAAAGACTTTCAAGTCTCAAGACAAGATATATCTCAGATTTTAATTATAGGTTCTGAATAACTAAAGAAACATTAAACTTACTAAACTATTACCCAACTCAGATAGGCATATTCTTTTCCAATTAGAAATGGTCATGCATTTTGCTAATCTTTTTGAAATACTTGCATCTTAATACGTTTAGTCAACCAATTTATGACCCAAAAAACAGACAGCGCATTATGTGCAATAAATTGGTGCTTATCCAAATTTATTAGTTCCAATAAATTATTGATTTTCCACGGCATGCGTTGTACTTAATTTTATGAAATTGCCAGCCCCCGATCTTATCGTCGGAGCCATTCGTCGCGCTCTCACTTGCTCCCAATTGGAGGAGGACGGTCGGACGGCAATAATAATGTGACAATTCAATCGGCAATCGGCCACTTGAGGCTGCCTCGGTTTCTGTTCTGTTTCGCACTTGGTATTATTTTATTTTCCCCCCTTCTTTATTGTTCTTTTGTTGTGCTCTTTTGGCATTTTGCCTATGCCTTTTCTTCCACTCGCCACATTGCGGGCTCAGTTTGCAGTTGAAAGTCGCGCGGTGACGACGGCGACGCTTCGTGCGTTTATCGAGAGCGTTTTCCAAAGAGTATCTCAACTGGGTGACCTCTGAACTGGACCCAAAAACACACAACACAACACACACAACAACCCACAAGCAGGCATTACACCACAATGATCATCTGGAGCGGCTTCTGTGAGGCGGCCCAAATATACAGCACTCAAACCGCGACTTTTATGACCGGGGGACCATCGTGTTAGTATTGCAGTGAAAGAGGGGTCCCTCTCTTATTTAAATTGCCAATTAATTAATGTGGATGCCATGTAGATTGGCCGCAGGCTGCACTGTTTAACTGAAACGGGTTTAAAGTGGATTTTTTAAGGAGAAATAGTGACTAAGAAGAGTTTACTACAATAGATATTTGGTAAATTTAGCAAGAAAGTAAAGTTTAACTAAGCTTTTATCAGCAAATAATTACAAAAATGTAAATTTAGAACCACAATTGATATTAAAAGAAGCTTAGAATTACAAATCCTTAATCCTTAAAAGCAAAAAATGGAAAAAACAAATCCTGTTTAGTGATATGTGCATTAAAAATTACAAAAACTAGATGATATTATAGGAAAAAGATTCCTTTGGATTACAAAAACAATACTTACACATAGGAAAAAAGTGTATTCTTAAAATTAGGGATTATTAAGGCAACTTTGTCCTTAGAAATTCTTCTTGAATTTTGTTAAATAAATCTAACTAAAGCTGAACTTACACACAAAGTGGAAAATATAATACTTTCCCTTGCGCGCCAAAAGTATTGGAAAAACAAAATCTATTCAAAGTGGGGGATGCATTGTCTTTAGTGGCTATTTTCATATAGAAATAATACAAATTATGGTAATAAAATTAATGACTCTGCAGAGCAAGTCTAAAATCTAGTTTCAAGCTATAATCTTTGCCTTCCGCCACGACCTTCTACACACTGCCACACTCAGCGCCCTTCTTTATGACTAATAATGCATATCGGGCTTTTGTTTTCTAGCCAATCCCCGCACATTCAGCCACTAACTGTTATTCCCCATGGCCTCCCCTAGTCACTCTTTAAATTTCTGCTCGCCTTGTTATCTTGCTGTTGTGGCAAGGCATTTACGAGCCAAGAAAGAAATACAAACCGCCGGGCCAAACAAGAATTGCAAAAGCAAAAGCCAGAGCAGAGCGTGCAGTCTAAACAAATCGGGCAGAGGGCCTATCACAAATTGATAAGGAGGAACGCTCCGTGGGGAAATACGAGGTGTATATATAGAGCTAGTGTTCTGAATTCTAGGTCAATGTGTGTGAAACCCAGTGATAACCTTGCGGACGGACAGGCAGAATTATTGAACCCTAGGTTCTCCTGGGGCGACACTTTAATTGAATTATGAATGAGCGATGAGCTGACTGACGGACGGACTGCGGCAGTGTACATCTGATAGCCGAACAATTGGTCTCAATTGATGGCACTGCTGCTGCTGTCCCGGAAAAGCTTAATTAACATTGAGAGAGAGAGGGAAATCTCTTCTCCCCCAGCTCTCCTTATCGCTACATCGCTCTTTATTCTCTCCACATGGTGCGTGGCGCAGCGCAGAGATAAGAGTCCCCACCAGTGTTTGGCAATCGCATTTGGAGTCCCCCCGAACCGGCTCAGTTGCCTAGTGGGCGCTGACATGTTAGCAAGCCCCAGCAGAGAGACACCAGCGCATTCAGTTAATGTGGCTCGGCAAGAATCCGTTTATAAGTAAAAAAAAATCACATTAAATTGATAAGCGACCAGCGGCAGGGAAAGAGATTTACCCGATGGGCAAACTAGCCTGCCGTAAGCATGCCCTGCAATTATTCCCCCAACACAATGACAATATTAACAAATTCCAGACGTGCTTTATGTACTCTATAGCTTATTATATCAACTGCTGTATATTAAATCCTTAAATAATTGTTTCTTTTGTGTCTCTTCTTTGCAGTATTCCCCAATGTTCCTCAAGCGCCGGGATTGTCCTGTGATGGAGAAGATCGTAAGTGTTTAGCAAAATTTAAAAAAATATAAAAATCTATAACAAAACAAGAAAGAAAGCTAACTTTGGCCAGCCAAAGTTTGTATACCCTTGCAGGTAACAATTAAAATATGTATATCATAGCTAAGCCAAAAATGCATTAATTTCGATTCGGAAAGCAGTTTGGGTTATGGGGTCGGAAATGATTCCTTGACTTAGAAAAATATTATTTTGTATTATAAAATCTGATTTTTATATTAAAAAACTTCTTGATTTTTTTAAAATTAAAAATATCATAACTCGGCCAAAAGAGCATTAATTTTAAATCGGAAAACTTTTCTGTGCAAGATTTTCTACAGTTAATAAATCTGCATACTTCATTTAAAAATTTTAAAAATTCATTTTTTTATCAAAATCAAAAATTTTAATGATGTAACCCCTTATAAAATTTTGCAAAAATGGCATAAAAATCGATTTCTTCCGGACATGTCTAGAAAGATTCGCATGTTAATGCTGATCAAGAATATATATGGTTTATAGGGTCGGAAAGGTCTCCTTCACTGCGTTGCAAACTTCTGACTGAAATTATAATACCCTGCAAGGGTATAAAAATATATATATTTAAAAATTGGAAATATATAGATTTGATGAGTTCTAAAGGGAGTCTTAGGTGTCCTTAAAAAACAATATTTTACAAAGTGGTATTGGGGTTTTATTGAGTTATTTGAGAGGTCCAAACGAGTAATATTTTTATAGAAATGTTATAGACACTTGTTTTCCGTTGCATTACCATTACTTATTTGTACTTAATATAGCTTTTGTTTTCCGTACAATGAACTTTGCTTTATAAAGTTCTAGGAAAGATAACTATTTCATATTGATTCATCATATTTACTGATTCATTTTAGTATTATTAATAGCTAGTAAATATTAAAACAGCCGGAAATAAACAAAATTCAAAACTAGATCCGACTTTTGTTTATTTCCGGTTGTCATACGGATTTCCTTTAATATTTACTTGTAATTTTTAACAGATTTTGTAGAAGAAATTCATTAAATTCCTCGAAATATATTCTACATAAGAAATTCTACATTATATAGATCTGTAAATTAGCAATAATTAAAATTTTGTGGCATAAAATTCATTAAATTCCTCGAAATATATTCTACATAAAAATGTATAAAGAATATATGTTTCTCTTCAAATAAGCAATTTAATAAAACAATGTATATTTTTTCCCAGAAAGTAATAACAATCTTATCAATTTAATTTATGTTTCTTAATAAATTCAAATTACTTCAAAGCTAATATTTATATATAAATATTTATAATTTATAATTCAAAGCCTCATCTAATCTTGATTTATTTTCCAGGCAGCATCTATCGACGCGGTGCTCGACGCTGGCGCAAGTTGTATCGCGTCAACGGACACATCTTCCAGGCCAAGCGTTTCAATCGGGTGAGTTTCCAAGCCCCCCCGAAGTCTCTACAAAACTAACTTTAATATATTCCCCATCCTTTCAGCGTGCTTTCTGTGCCTACTGCCAGGATAGGATTTGGGGCCTGGGCCGTCAGGGTTTCAAGTGCATCCAGTGCAAGCTGCTGGTGCACAAGAAGTGCCATAAGCTAGTGCAGAAGCACTGCACTGACCAGCCGGAGCCGCTGGTCAAGGAGCGAGCCGAGGAATCCAGCGATCCCATGCCCGTGCCGCTGCCTCCATTGCCCTACGAGGCAATGGGCGTTGGAGCAGATGCCTGCGAGACGCACGATCATGCGCATATAGTGGCGCCACCGCCGCCAGAGGATCCCTTGGAGCCGGGCACCCAGCGCCAGTACTCGCTGAACGACTTTGAGCTGATACGGGTCATTGGACGCGGCAGCTATGCCAAGGTGCTGATGGTGGAACTGCGGCGCACTCGACGCATCTACGCCATGAAGGTGATCAAGAAGGCTCTGGTTACCGACGACGAGGACATTGACTGGGTGCAGACGGAGAAGCATGTGTTTGAGACGGCCTCGAATCATCCGTTTTTGGTGGGACTGCACTCGTGCTTCCAGACACCCTCCCGGCTCTTCTTTGTCATTGAGTTTGTGCGCGGCGGGGATTTGATGTACCACATGCAGCGGCAGAGGCGGCTGCCCGAGGAGCATGCCCGCTTCTATGCGGCGGAAATTAGTTTGGCGCTGAACTTCCTCCACGAGAAGGGCATCATCTATCGCGATTTGAAGCTGGACAATGTCTTGCTTGACCATGAAGGCCACATCAAGCTGACGGATTATGGCATGTGCAAGGAGGGCATACGGTCGGGTGATACCACCTCCACGTTTTGTGGAACACCCAATTATATAGCTCCGGAGATACTGAGGGGCGAGGACTATGGCTTCTCGGTGGACTGGTGGGCTTTGGGTGTTTTGCTCTACGAGATGTTGGCTGGACGCAGTCCGTTTGATCTGGCTGGAGCCTCTGAGAATCCCGATCAGGTGGGTAACTTTCTCTTTTTCTTTAGAATATATGTGTTAAAATTTTGTTTCTTTTTTTAAGAACACTGAGGACTATCTGTTCCAAGTAATCCTGGAGAAGACCATTCGCATTCCCCGCTCTCTAAGCGTTCGAGCGGCCTCTGTTTTGAAGGGTTTCCTCAACAAGAATCCCGCTGATCGTTTGGGCTGCCATCGTGAGTCCGCCTTTATGGATATTGTCAGTCATCCGTTCTTCAAGAATATGGATTGGGAATTGGTGAGTCCAAAGCCGGTTTACCTGGTGTTTTTTGCTCTGTGTTTGTGTGTGCTGCTAAGGCACTTGTTTGTGATGATGATAAGGAAGATTGTAGAGAAGTTTATGGGGAAATTGTGAGATATAGAAGGTATCTAAAAGAATTAAGTAACATTTATAGAGATTAAATTCACGATTTAAACATAGGTCAGTTCCAAAGTAACTTGCTTACAATCTTTAGGTTAAGGTATTGCTTTTAATTACAAATCAAGTTGGTGATACAATAGGCTATCGCTATTGAGTAGCCTCAACCCTTATCTTGGACCTTAATTGATATCTATTATTACGTGTATGCGCGTTAAAGATAGCACAAAAGGAGGTGCAACCGCCTTATATACCCAACCTAGACACCGGCGATCCCTATGTGACAAGCAACTTTGATGTGCAATTCACCCAAGAGCCGGCTGAGCTAACGCCAGACGATCCGTAAGTGGTATAAATAGCGTTAGAACTAGAGCTGGAAATAAATCGATTTTCAGTTAATCGATTTTTTATAAAAAATCTACAATTAAATCGACTAAAATCGAAAACGGAAATATTTAAAATTATATATGGAAATAAAATCGATTCTATAATCGATACCCATATATATATGCCCATATTTAAATACAAATATCGACAGATAAAATGTAAAGCACCAAAAAATTATAAATTTCTGATGTAAATCTATATATAATTTAAACCAATTCCGTTTTCGATTTTAATCGATTATAATCGATTTACTTGTGAAATTTTTAAGATAAAAATCGATTTACTAAAAATCGAATTAATTCCAGCTGTAGTTAGAACAACCCGAAAGATGGCCAGTTGTGTTAGTTATTGTTTGATTCCTTGCATGAAAGTTTCACAATCCTTAGAGAGCTCGTCCAAAGCAGGTAATTGTTCGTATCAATCAGACGCATCTCCCTGCCATTGAACCCACCTCTCTCTCTATATATCTGTCTTTAACCGAAAAGAATTCACTCTTAAAACGATTTGTATCATCATCATGATCATATAAAGCTCAAGCGCCACACCAGAGAGAAAAAAGAAATACTTTTATGTTTGCCCCAATTGGCTGGGAGTTTTTCTTCTTCCTAATCGAGTTTATGATTTTCTACTATTATCCCCCTCATGCACAACCAAAAAATCGATAAATCGCAATCACGCAGCTTGAGCGCAAACAGGTCACGCCACCATTTAAGCCACGCCTAGACTCAGATCGCGATCTGGCCAATTTCCCGCCCGAGTTCACCGGCGAGGCCGTGCAGTTGACCCCGGATGATGAGTAAGTTTTCACATATTCATTTTAAATTTCCATACAAGTCTGGATTTTTACTGTGCCTGGATTAATATATGTGATTTTTCCTTGATTTTCTCAGTCATGTGATCGATAATATCGATCAATCCGAGTTCGAGGGCTTCGAGTATGTAAACCCCTTGCTGATGTCGCTGGAGGATTGCGTCTGACACCACGAAATGTGTGACTTGCATCCTTATAATATGCGGGTAAGTGTATAGTAAAGATTCTTTAGCAATTTATTAATATTTTTCATACATTTTCAACAGCTCTATGGCGAGGATTCCAGTGATTACGATTCCGTGGCTGATGACCTGAGCCTCCTGCATTTAAACAGCGCAGCGGGGGGAGCTGGTGGATCAGTCAATAGCAATAACAATCTCAGCCAGCAGCAACATTATCGCCAGCAGCAGCAACCGCAGCAATATCATCCCTACTCGCAGCAGCAGCAATTACAGCAACTCCAGCAGCAGCAGCAGCAACAGCAGCCACCACAACTTCATCATAATGGTAACAATAACATTCATAATAATCAAATGCAAGCAAATAATAATAAAAGTCTACTGCAGCACATGTTTTGCCTTCCATTGAACTAATTAAAATAACAAATTAGATAAAAGAAAACCCCCAGCAACAACAGCAAATAGTAGCAGAGCAACAGAATGAGAAAATTAATAACAATTTCGTAACTTACCAGTTATAAATACAAGTAACATATACTCTCCTCTCAACAAGCAGCAGCAGACACGAAGACGAAGACTTAGGCAAAGTAGTAATATATTTATTATATATATGTACGTAACAGTCACAAGTTGCAAGTATTACACTATAAAAGGGCATAAAACGATTACTTTACTACTTAAGCACCTAGGCAGCCAGGCAGCAAACAGATAAAGAAACCATTTCATAACTCAATGCAAGACTTTTCACCGCGAGGAGAGAACTTTAGGGAGATGGAGGAGGAAATGCAACAAGAACTTTTTAAGCTAACATCATACGAAATATATAATTTTTAAAACGTTTAAATAATACTAACAAACAGACATTTCAAGTTTAGTTTAACAGGAGCAGGAGGACTATATATTTCAAGTGAATCAATCTATCTAATATCTAAGCAAATATAAAGAAATCTAAAATGTAAAATGTGTGTGTGTTGTAGAGCTGGGAGAAAATCGGTTTCATAAAGATATTTATCGATCTTTTGGAAAAAAGAAAATCGATTAACTTTTTAAACGAAAAAACTTTAAAGAAATTCAAATTGTTTCTAAACTAAAAAGAGTTTATGTTCAAATAAATTATAGACTCTTTCAAAACCGATAAAAAATCGATTATATCCATATTGAAATCGATTTTATCCCTGCTCTAGTGTGTTAGTATTAGAGAGAAAGGAAGAGAAAGTTTTTAAAAGCGACGGAACTGCAATAGTTGAACGATAAAACAGAATACTAAAATACTGACAGACATTGTAATTCCCTAATTCTAATTTTTACACACTGAGAGAAAAAGAGTTAACCGGATTCAGGAAAGAATTCCCTTCAAATGCGAACAAAGACAACATATTTATTTATTGTATTCCCTTTTGTATTATTTATTTATAAAAAAAAACAAAACAAAGCAAGCAAACACAATCCGTCTACTGGCAATATATATATATACTTATATATATATCTGTATCTTTGTTAAGTATTAAAGAAACCTTTGTTTTTCTTAATGCATTCCACTGTACTTACAAAAAAACATATAATTTACAAAAATAATGAATAATATTAAAATATTTACAATTTTTTTTGTGGGTCGAAAAAAAGGATAATCAAAATGCAAATTCGTTTTGTTCAATCTGTTTTTTAGCCTAATCCCTAGATATATATATATGTAATAATATACACTTGAAAACTTAAACTCAACTCAAATTGTACGTTATGTTTTACGAATATTGTGAAATTCATTAAAATTAGAGTATATCCGAGGATAATATCATTGTCATTGTGTTGCAAAAGTAAACGTTTTAAATTGAAACAAGCGAAGGCGAGAAATCTTAACTCAAATGTTACTTGTTAATTGTATGAAAAGCAACAAAAAATTAAGCGCATATTGTTATAATTCCAAATACAACGCAATCTAAACAAAGTAATATATACAAATATACATTGATCAAATCGAGTTTTTGATTAAAAACAGAAAATAGCAAGCAATCACGAAAGGCGAGAAACCAATTTGAAATTGCACTTGACGATTTACCAAGCCGTTCGATTTGATTCTTTAGCTCTAACACATTGATTTTGTTTGTTGTGTTTGAATAAAACCGAGTTCTATGCGTAAGTTTAATTAGTATTTAAAGAGACCTTAATATCCTTTTTGATTGTATGTTTTTCCGTCTAATTTTTACACGAAACTGAATGCACTTTGCTAGCAAAATGTCAAAATAATGAATTGGAAAACGCAGAACGATAGAGTTGCGTTTACAACAATTATGCATATAAACAAACGAATAAAGTATTGTATAAGAACAAACTCTTTGTTTTTTAATTAATTTATAAACTCTTTTTAAAAGCTTTTATTAACAAAACGTATATCTCGTAGGGGGAAAAGTTAACAAATGCCTGAGGGGGACAGGCCTCCCTTCATCAGTTGGTCTGCAGTATGGAGACCGGCTCTTGCATAATCTCCTGTATCTTCGCCTCCGGAACTGCCACCCCATTGGCCAGCAGAGTGTGAACGATGCCATCATGTTTATTGCCACTTGAGCGTGCCTGGAGCACGAATTCCGTGTCCTGTAGCAGGAACTTGGTGTCTGTGCCGCCGTGAACGAAAACCGACTGCGGGAATGGGCATAATAAAGTGGTACTATAAAGTAGGGATAGTAAGAGGCGGGGCTGGAGACTCACCTCCTCGGTTCGCAACTCATCGTTGACGAAGAGACTCAGCGTGTCCAGTTTAAGCATTATCCTGTATTCCTCCGCCGCTCCCGCCGTTGTCGTCGCCTCCGCATCTGCCGCGTTGCCTGTGTAGAGCCACAGTCGATATTGCCTTGTCATCTCGTCTGTGTATAGTTCGTGTGACTTGCCATCAATGTACAGTGAGTATTCGTACTTAAAGCCCGGCGCCGGATCTACGCGTATAATGCAGCGGGTCTGATCAATGTGAAAGGTGTCCTCGCCAACCAGTTTGAACATCCAGTCACGACGAAGGACCTCCTAGGGCAGTCAAGTAATGAAAAGGGAAAGATGTTTTAGAAAAACAATAATTTGTTGAAATGTTTCCAGCTTATGACCGTAAATCCTTCAACAGCTCATGGAAGGCCAAATAATAAAAGTAATTCACTTTAAACAGTACACGTACGAGAACGCGACCCTGTAATTAAGTTTGCCTTTCACAATGCAAATTCCTCAACAGCTCAACACAGCCAACCAACAAGCGAAACCCACTTGCCGCCGCCCAAAGAACTGGGAAACTTACCCGTCCGTTGACCCAAATCATGCGCCGCCCACTGGTGGTGCCGTGTTCCAGCTCGATGCGGTACATCTAAGCAAAAACAACACAAAAAAAAGAAATGGGTTGGGGGGACAATTATCGCAATTTTCCATCAATTTGAGTTGCGGTTTCGGAAAACACTCCATCATCGGGGTTGCCACAGAAACTAAGGACGATTTCAAACCAAAAGTATGCCATGATTGTAGATTATTTAATCATAGCATACTTTTTGGCCCTTGTTTAAAGTGTTTTCAAATCCTTACTTTGACTTTACCTTGCCATTGATGGGCACACACCATTGGGCCACTATGTTCTGCTTGTTATAACGCTGGTCCTCGGGCACATGATCCTGCGTCATGATGGGCTGCGTGGATAGATTCTCCAGGCGCAGCGTGGGCGAGAGAAAGGACATGTGTCTAGCAGGACACTGGCCCGCCCACCCGTCGATCCGCCGACAAAATAATCAATAATTCCTATTAATATTAATGGTAATCACATTTCAAATGCAAACACCTCTTGAGACACCCTTACACAATCCTTTCGAGAGAAGTTCAAGGACCTCGTTGTTTTCGGAGGCAACTTGTGCAATCTGCAGATCTAGTGGGAAAGCACCTTCCCAGAGTTTATTCCGTTCCTTGTGGCAGCGGCGACAAAACCGCAAGAGCGAACCGCACGTTGTTAGCGCCAATGGCACACTAAACAACACAAACCCGTACAGTAAAAGCCAAAGGAGGAACTGAAGAAAAACTAGTTGGCCTGGCCTGCCTTTGCTTTGGCTTTTTGGCCTGGCTTTAGCTCTGCCTCTGCCACAGCTACTACTGCCTCTGGCCGAGTCGCGGTCGCGTTTGTCGGTCTGCCAAAGGCAAGCCAAAGTGCAGAGCAACTACGCCGCATGGCGCCAAAACAGAGTTGATTTGTTTCCACTAGCCGTGCGTGTGTGCTCCGGGTATGAGTGTGTGAACAGGGGAAGCTCCGTAGGGTGGACAATAAATTTCCGAGTAAATATCCTTAATTCCTGGGCTTGCTAATTGGTAATTACACTCTCTTGAAAGGGCTTAAAGTGAGGTTTTAATAAATACGAAGGGATGAAAAGGTTACATACCATATAAGGTTTTTATTACATATGTAAGTAAGTATGTAATGGAATTTTCCTAGATAAACATTATAGGAATTTGGTTATATTTTGCTTATAAAAGTTTTTATAACTGCTTTTCTCCTTTCTAGTGATTTAAAATCAATTTAAAAAGGTCTATAAATATGTTATTAAATATTTTAAGGGTAGCATTTTCTGGCAAATAACATTTTAGGTGATACAAATATTTTTTTTGTATACCTTTTGGGTTATCATAATTTTAGTCAAAAGCTTGAAAGGCAGTGAAGAAATCATTTCCGACCCTATAAATCATATATATTCTTGATCAGCATCAACAGCCGAGTCGATCTGGCCATGTTTGAAAAAAAAAAAATTTACTCAATTTTTTCGAAATTTTATAAGGGGTTACATCATTAAAATTTTCAAAAATTAAAAAAAATTTGAATTTTTAGAAACTTTAAATTCAGTATGCAGATTTGTTAACCTAATAAAAACTAGCATAGAAAAGCTTTCGGATTTGAATTTAATTTATTTTTGGACAACTTGTGATCGTTTTTCTAGGTCAAACAGCAACATCAAGGGTATACAAAGTTTAGCTTTCAGAAAACAGCCCTCTATCTTGTTTAAATTAAAATTCTGATTTTAAAAACCAAAGTTTATCCTTTTAACATGTATTATTTATCATTTAACATTAAATTTAACTAGAAATATGGCTGTAAATACGTTTTAATAGTCAAAGAAAGATAGTACATAAAATTACGTAGCCGCCTAGTGGGACAGCCAATAAAATAAATAAAGCATTTCAAATTTAAAAAATATATAAAAATTTTGCATTTATCTACTTAACTTTAACTTGGAATCTGGCAACAAAAACTTTTTAATAGTCAAAGAAGGCTTGAATTCAAAATTACGTATCCGACTAGTGGGACAGCTAACTCAATAAATGAAACCCTTTATAATATAGGTATTCCAAAGGGTTAAAACCTAATTTCTCCACCCAAGAGCCTCCACTGTACATAGCTTTTACCGTGGCCACTTCTCGATACACCCCACTACCCAGTGTCGTCGCTCGCATAAAAATAAACTTTGCCCCGTCAAGTATGCAATTGTTTTTGCATTGCACCGAGTCGAGGTTCGAAGGGGCTCCTGCTCTCTGGCTATAGCCTCGAGCCTCCAATTGAGCGTAAGCCAAAACAATATTCGTGCATACATATTTTATTCTGGATGACAATTATTTGGCCCAAGGGGATAAGACTCCACTGTGGCCATGGCGGTGCCAGTGCCAAAGCCTCTCCTCTTGCCACATCTTGGTGGCAATCATCGTCGCAAATTTGTCGCATTTTGTTTTGTTGTCATGTTTATGGCGCAACATTTTCTGGCCATAAATACACGCCGAAAATGCTAATGACCGATTGGGTGGCTGGCCCTAGTGGCGGTGATTCTTGGTTGCCAGTGCCAGCACATGCCACCAAGACGTGGAAGACTTTCTGCCTCCGGGCGGCATTTCAATCGACCAGAAGCGATATTGATAAATGTATTTGGGCCAGATTGGATAAGGAGTCGACACCGAGAAACGGGCACATCATATGTCAAATCAAGTTCCTCGGGACTCAGCCTTCTGAGTGAGCCACCCGAGTGGGTGGCTCTGGGAAAACATATGCCAGCGCGCCATCAGAGTCCCAACACGCGAAGGTCACTGACAAAGCGCCGTTTGAAGTCGCTTACAGTTTTAGTTGATGTTGACGCGATATCAAAAGGGGGGGTTGGGGTTGGGTTGGCTTGTTGGTCTTTTTTTTTCCAGCTTTGTGTGTGTGTGCTGGGGTGTAAAAAGAAAGCAGCCACAGCAACAACAACAGCAAGAACAACAACAATGGCAGATAACGAAACATTTGACAAGGACAAGGGTGCCCCGTCGCCCCATCAAAACTCCCCTTTCGGCACGAAGCTCCCCAGCGGCAATGGCAGCAGCGCAGCAGTTGTGTTAGTGTAATTATTAGTGCCGTACAAAATAAATATGTACGTTTGTATATGCTTACACAAACATCCTTTTTTTCGAAGCTCTAGCTGGTAGATCCTTAGCCAAGGGGACAATGGGACTTGACTTGCTTATATAGTAGTAGGTTCATAGATTTTTCTTAACTCTTTAAATACGTATATAAATAGAATATGTTCTTTAAAAATAAATAATTTGTAAAATGTACTTACAAGTCAGAAAATATTTCATAAAGGCCATTAAATTTCCTTTTTCTTAGTTATATAATAAAGAATATTTCAATATAAATAAATATTTTAAAATAAATACCAAAGAAAATCCCCTAAAAATCTACAAACCATTTAATGTCCCTAGTTTTAGTTCTATAATGTAAATAATTTCTTTATAAATACCTTCTTTTCCTGGAAAACCACTGCTAATTTATCCTTTTAACCCCATTGTCCTTGGCTGCGCTTTTTACGTTGCCTACTTTCCAGTTGAATTTATGGACCATTCCGCTCGGTTGTACACTTTTTATGCAAATATACCGCCAAAAGTGCCGCAACAGACAACATTCGCTGACGCTGTCGCTGTTGCTGATGATGTTGTAGTGTGTTCGCCGGGGGAAGGGAGCAGGACATGGCTTTGGATTGCGTGCTTAGCGCTGGTGTCGGCCGGCTGGCACACTACAAATGTCGCCAGCAATTAATTTCCATAGATAATTGCCTGTCGATAACGACAGTGGCATTAATCAAATGCTGGCTGGCCTGGCCGGCTGTTGACTAGAGATGGTTTCTCGTTACTGTTTTTGTACCCTTAGACAAGAGATTTAATCAAAAACTATGGCGAAATGACGAAAGTGAAAGTTGTATTTCCAGTGATTTGTTGTAACGCTCTTAAATCAAATTGAATTGGCAAAATGTGTGTGTGTGCTTAGCTCTCTCTTGTTCCTCGAGAATAATATGTAATATGCCTATGTACTATATAAACGTTATGAATAAATATACATAGATGTGTGTGTGTGTGCTCAACTTTTGAATAGATTCCATTTTACATGTGACTTTTTAACGAGCTAAATAATAATACTGATCACAACAAACGCCAATAGTGTGTGAGAGTTCAGTTTGCTTCAACAGTTGCCGGTGAATGATAATGATGCGTTACAATAATAAATATGTGGAGTTTACGTATAAATACAATGTGTTTATATACTATATAGACTTGGTATTGCTGCCCCCGTATAACAACCACAACAACAACTAACATAAACAGCAAATATCGTTTCGTAATCAAGTAATTGATCTACACAATATGATTTTGGGAACAAATTTGAACAACGCTGGGCGTAAAATAGGCGCTAGTTGTAGGTAATTTGTCAGATTATCTTTTCGTATAATAAGAGTGCGTTATGTATGTATAATACCCTATAATCGACGCTAATTGCACTATTTAATGTGTAGGTAAATATATTATGCTGTTGCACTGGCGGTCGGAATAAGTGTGTCGAGATATTCATTGTGATTATTCATATACGTAATATTGCCTGGCTTTGCTAATGTTTAACTTAACTATTTACATAAAATACCAATTAAATACTGAGTAATCAAGGGGATACGTAGATAAATAATTGTTTTAAAGCCAAATCATATATAAATGCACTTTTTTCAATTCAAAAACATGGAGAATACTTGTTCAGGAGGACTATAAACTACGAATTTTGGCCATATTGCGATATTATATTCTTCTATGGAGATAATGGCAGTTTGGATTCATCTATCTATCTAATATATAGACCGCCAGTGCGGTGGAGAATTATGAACTAACAAGATGATAGATCCGAGGAGAGCGATGCTTATTATTGGAGAAATGCGGCGTTAGAAAAATGCACAAAAAGTCTTCGGTCTCGGGTTTGGGGGGGAGTTGGTATCGGTATCATCTTCTTCAATATCTTCATTAATATCTTCTTCAATATCTTCATCATTTCCTCGACAGCATTATGTTCATCACGGTGCCGCTGTTGTTCAGCACACGCTTGGCATCGTTTAGATTGGCATTGGTCAGGTCGTAGCCATCGATTTCCAGCAGCTTATCGTTGAGGCTCAGCAGGCGGGCAGCATTTGTGTTTGGCGTTATGGAGCTCACAAAGATGCCAACCTGTAAAGAGAAGAAAACACAAATTATACATCAAAGTTTAGTTTTTATTACAAGTACAACTCACCTGATTGAGCAGCTCGGCTATGTCAAAGCCTATGCTGTGCTCCCACTTCAGAGTAACCTGCTTGACCGTGGGATTCTTGTGAACGCCAAAGATCCAGGTGGACTTTTTATTGTGGCTCGCCTTGGAAGTATTGTTGGTGGCCGTGGAGTTTAGGGAATGCTGCGACAAGGAGTCATCCAGCTCCTCCTCCTCCTGATCCTCTTCCTCCCCCGCCGCCGCCTGCTTAGGCTCCACATGGTTGTTGCTAATATTATTTTGATAGTCCAGCAGCTCATCCTCATCCACATTCTGCTCGACCTCCTGGGCACCAATTGCAGTGGTCTTAAAGTTACTGTTCAAAGCATCCTGGTAGATGGTTTGCTCCTGCAACTGCTGCTGCTGCTTGCGCTGCCGCATGGACTCGTACAGATTGAGATCCTCGGGCGTTTTCTTGGTATACACCCGAGCTATGTGATAGGGCGGTGGCTCCAAACGCGGCGGAGGCACCGCTGGCTGTTGCTGCTGCTGCAGCGGCTGGAGTTCGTAGTCCTGATCCCCGTTCAAATGCGTGGTGGGCAGCGGCGTATTGGCCTCCACATAGAGCTGCTGGTAATGCGTCTCGTAGTTGACCAAAGGCAGGCCGTAATACTCCTGCGTGGGCACTGGATGCTGCGCCATTGGATGCTGCGCCTGCTGATAGACACCGTAGATGTGTGTTGCATCCGGCGCTATGCCATATATTGCACTTGCTGTGGCCTGGTCCACCACATCCTGGTTGGCATTGCTGCTATCACAGTGAACTTGGCCATTGGCCACCACTCGGGCCTCCCTCACCTCGCTGGTGGCATTGGCCGACGTGCTCGCCGCCTGAGCCTGCCTCACGTACTTGGCCATTTGTCGCAGCTCCTTGGGATATGGCGTGGGCGAACGCATCAGCCGCACGGCCGACGATCCCGCCATCTGATCGGGCGTGGGTGTGGGCGGAGCAGCTGCCACATAGCTGGGATAGCTGGGCGCCGGCTGTGGTTTGGCGGCATTGCTCAAGATGGTGGCCTCCTCCGCAAAGCAAATCCTGCGCGAAGGGCTCACATGCGGCGGCTGCTGCTGGTTGGCATACACAAACTCGTACTGCTCCTGGGCCTGCTGCTGCGCCTGCATGCTGTTCATCTTGAAAGTCACCTGCGGCAGCATGAAGCAGGTCAGCTGGGTCTTTGTGCTGGCATCCAGATATTGCAGGGGCACCAAAGGCTGCGACTGGTTGTCGCTCAGCCACAGCGAAGTGAGATTCACCAGGTTTAGCATGGACACCGGCAAGGCATTTATGTAGTTATTGACCACATTGAGCACCCTTAGCTTGCCGAGATTTCCTATGTTGTGCGGCAGGGCGGACAACTGATTATTGGCCACGCTCAGCACGCTTAGCTGCTGGCAGCTGCACAGCTCATCGGGCAGCTGGCGCAGTTGATTGTCGTCCGCGAAGAGAAAGCGCAGACTGCGCAGCATGCCAATCGTGCTGGGCAGACGGATCAGCTTGTTGTGGCTCAGCACCAGCTCCTCCAGCTGCTCCAGATAGCTGATGCTGTCGGGCAGCTCTGTCAATCCATTGGACTCGCACTTGAAGGTGACCAGAGACTTGAGCATGCCCACGCTGAAGGGAAAGGCCTCCAGGCTGTTAGAGCAGATGGACAGCACCTCCACATTGCGCCAGTTGCTCAGCTCGCTGGGCAAGGTGTCCAGTAGATTGCCATTGGCCTCAAAGTGCTGCAGGTCGCGCAGCTTGCCAATGTTTGGAGAAACGCGGCGTATTTGATTGAAATCGATCCAGAGCTCCCTCAAAGACTTGAGCTCGCCAACAACTTCGGGCTGGAAAGGAATTTAGAGCTCGTAAAGGCCAGGATTTGTCTCAAAATATATACTCACCAGCTCTGTAAACTCATTGCCGCCAATGTCCAGCCGCTGGAGGTTCACCAAGCGCACCATGGACTTGGGCAAGGTGATGAGATTGTTCAGGCGCAACTCCAAAATTCTCAAATTGACCAGGCGACCGAAATTGGCCGGAAGAAACTCGAGGTAGGTCTCATTCAGCAGCAGCTCCTGCAGGGATATGAGAGAGGTGATGGCATCGGGAAGACGTTGCAGGCTATTGCAGCTCAGATCCAGGTGGGTTAAGTGTTTGCACGACTTGATCTCCTCGGGAACACTGACAATCACTGGAAAAAACAAAGATTAAACTGACTGGTAAGGTTTAAACTTGTGGTTAAACTCACAATTCCTGTTGAGATCCAGATGCTGGAGCTGGCGCAGACTGCCTATGGCCTGGGGTATATTCTCCAGATTGTTGCTGTTGACATGAAGCACCCTCAGTCCCTGGCAGTAAAACAATTGCGGCGGCAGAGCTTGCAGCTGTCGGAGCGATAAGCAAAATGTAAATAAAGCGTTACATGCGCACTTGTCGCGGTGTACTCACCCGGGTGGTGCTCAAATAGAGCTCCTCCAGCGTCCGCTCGTGCTGCCAGACCTCCGGGAAGTCGGTGAGCGGGGTATTGCTATAGTCCAGCTTGTCAATCACCTCCTCGCGCTTGAACTTGAAGCAGGGGAAGCACTTGCTCAGCAGCGGCATCTTCTTTGGGTTGGGTTTCGGGATTTATTGCTTTTCTTTCGTTAATAATAAGGCACGGGGGTTTCGCTGCTGCCAAACGAGACAAAGCGTTACGTTCATCCGGATAATTGGGGTCACATAACCGTCGTGGCCAGACTCACCAGTGATTCATCGCCGCCGCAGTCGTCGGGGAACGCTATTCTTGGTCCTGCATTGGCATTTTTGGGCTTGTTATTGTTCTGCCAGGCCCACCAACACCAACACGCGCAGGCACACGCACACACACCCGCGAGTGAGTGTACACAAAAGAGGCTCCGCTGGCCTCTCTTAGCGCCCTTCCCGGCAAGCACACTCGATAAATTCGCGATTTTACTTTGGCTATTTACACATCATTCTTGGGTGGAGCGAGTGGTGTTTGTTTTGGCCATTGAATGGGCTTTTATTTAATGTTTTTCACTTTGAAAACGACAAGTTGCTTGCAGGTGTTAGTGTTGGAAAATGCCGAATGGGTTAGTGGTGGGCGAACGGCGAGGCACGGCGATTGATATCGATAGCAATAAACATTAATGAATTCAATATATATAAATATTTTAAAATTAAATGCAATAAAAAATTGTATTTTAAGTTTCATTATTGTCAAAGAATAGTAATTATTTAATCAAATTGGTTCTACATATATTAATCAAAAATAACATTTTTGTTTTCCCCTTAATTATAAAATGACATTCTTAATTTTATTTCCAAAAATACAAAAATATATATTTATATATACGCCAAATTGATTAAATTGTATTTTAATTTCTATTAAAATTCACATTTTAAATAACTTATCACTTATCATTTATCGATAACTTTGTTAAAATTGAATTTCCCATCCTCAGGGCCGCCGTTGCTGTTCAAATAAAAGCAAAGTCGGATGGCGTTGAAAAAACATGCAACCGGGCTTGCATTTTCGCTAAAAACGCTTCACCCTTTGCTAATTAATATTTGCTCTCCACTTCCTAGCTGCTATTGCGCTTAGGTAAACTGCCGCCCATCCTCTTGTCTCGTTTCGTTTGGTTTCGTGCCTGGATTTGGTTTGCTTTATTTTGTTAACTCTTGTTGATAAGGCCGAGACTTGATGATAACTGAACAAAGTTCAAATAGGTTAATGCGAATTCCGGCTAAAATGGTCAATTAAATCCAAGCACAGACTTTGACTTTAAGCATCGAGAGCTCGTGTGTGTCGTCAGGTTCCGTGTCGTCTCGTCGTGCGGTGTGAAAATGATTCAAATACCCGCCTTCTTTCGGATTTTGTCGCTTTCAGTTTCGGTGCGTTTTAGGTATTTGTCGTTTTGCCGCGAAGCATTGACGAATTTACACTTCAAACAATTGTTAATTGCAAATACATAGGAGGTACTTAATAGACAATGTGCTTGTATTTGCAAGAGGAGAGTGCGT
Source organism: Drosophila bocki (assembly GCA_008042715.1). Lineage (NCBI taxonomy): Eukaryota > Metazoa > Arthropoda > Insecta > Diptera > Drosophilidae > Drosophila > Drosophila bocki. Next base: position 12,131 of record VNJY01007060.1, on the reverse strand, counting down.
TCGCAGCCGTGCCACTACGGACGAGGGCTTAGTTTCGGTTTTAGAGTTGCGCGTTGCAGTTGGATCGCTCGGGGATTCATATTCGAAGTGAGTGTTAAAATTATGTTGCAATCTTATCTCCGCGAAATTCGGGTTAAGCTCATACAGAGGATGATCTCATGAATAATTGTGAATTGCGGAGTGGCTAGACATAATTGTTTGTTGAATCATGGTATCAAAGTGATGTGACATCTATAGTGTTGCCCATATTCGGGTCAAAGGATAACGAATTTATGTTGAATACTTTGGTTTGAATAAAAGAATTATTTGTGAGGTTTTAGGATACCAAAACTTGAATAGGAATAGAAATATGATAAAAAATATATGTGAAGAAATAAAGGACATACAAAACTCTTGGAAACTTGAGATATATAAAATTATTTATTCATTTCATTTTCATTTATTCATTCATTTTAAATCCCATTCATACTGGCTACACGTTTTAAAGTATAATTACAATTTGTCTTAAAATCTCAAAGCCTTTAATGTGAAAACTTTACTTTCAATTAGGCAAATATATGTGCATTACCAAGACCAGGGACACCACGAATTCGTTAAACTTTAATGCCAACATAAAGTATGTAACTCTAAAGAAAATAAAAGGTTGTAATCTTTAACCTTTCACTTTATTTAGACTTACAAAATTTGTTTGAGTTGTCCCTTTTTGAAGTTTCCATTTCCGAGCACTTTGAATTGTAAATTTTACAATGCTTGTTCTATGGGCAACCCCGTCTTCCAAAAGTTTACATTTAAAATTAACAAACGGCTGTTAGGCTCTCACGAGCAATTATGAACAAATAGGTTGAAGCTAATTGCTGGTAACCAGAAAGCATTTCCATTTATAAGTTGTGACACTTTCCTTAATCTTGGAGGAGTTCTAAGGAATATATTGGGATAAAAAATATAACTTTGATAAGGTTTTTATTTATTTCTTTTAGTAGGAGGTCCTTATTTTACCTTTACCCTAATTTTTAGTTTTATCTAAATAATAGTCTGGTTAATAAAAACACTTCCGTGGGAACAAAAAGATATTCAAACACCTGTCGACAGTGCCACATGCAAGACTACCAAGGTGTGCTATGTTTGATTTAAAAGAAAAATATATAAGTTACAGATTTTCTAGTTAAAAAAAATGGAAAATTAATATCATGAGCATAAGTAATGAATTAGCCAGGACAGAAAGTAAATTTGGGAGCAAGAACTGATGAAAAAGTGAACAAGTGAGCGAGTAAGCAGCAAAGTGAATAAAATAATTTATTTAAAAGATTCACCCATAGCACGCACCACCCACAAAACAGATAAGCAAAAGAGAAAAAACCAGAAACCAGAGAAAATACATCGAAAGGGAGAATGCCACCCCCTTTTGGTGCTTGCCACCCCTTAATATACCCTCTTCTGGTGGGCGTTATTCCATCCCCTGAGCGAAACGGTTAGGTACAGCGGTTATGAATAGGTTTTTTTTATTGCATCACTTTGGCGAGATCTTAGCTTGATCTTGTTAGCTTGATTTTCTCCCCATTCTCCATTTTCCAGTCAGCACACACGTCTTCAGTTTACTTCTTTTTGCCCTTACCCTTTTTGGAGGACTTGGCTTCCTTGGCGGCTGGTGCATCCGCTGTGGCCTCTGCCATGGATGTTGAAGTGGCAGGATCAGCGGTGAGCTTCTTACTAGCAGCATCCACACCTCCCTTCTTGGAAGCCTTAGCCGAGTCCTTTTTAGAAGGCATTCTGATGGGTAGAGGAGAAGGATATTAGAACTTGAAGATCAATTGTAAATTAAAATTTATAAATTTACAAAACTTTTCTACTTTTCAGAATTAAAAACTAGGAAAATTCCTTACTTTTTTATTTCCCTAAAAAATTTTGGAGAAAATCACAAAGAGCCGAATACGGTCTTAATCGCCTGAGATATCGAAATAAAATGAATTTTCAGGAAAACCTAGGCTTTCTTTTCAATATTAAAAAGCATATAATTCAAGGCTTACTGGATATATTTTATTTTTTAAAATTAAAAAATCCAGGCTTGCTTTTTGAATTTTCAGCATTTTTAGTTTATTTCATTTTTTAATTTTAAATATTCTTCTGCGAAACGGTTAATGGCTTTGCTTGTGCTTTTGGGGGCGGCCTTTGGTTCTCTGAGCATTTTCCTTGTTTTCCGTATTTTCCCCTGATTTTCTCTTATGCTCTCTCTCCTTACTCACTATCTCTCTCTCCGGCCGGGGTCCCCTTATTCCGATTTTGCCTGCAGTTGAGAAAACGTAACCAAAGAGCGCGCACCGCGGGCCGCATAATTTTCTAGTGCATTTTGTATTAAGTAATTTTAGTTTCTAGAGCAATAAGCTGTATTAGCAAACCGTATTTAATTATTAGCTAAATACAAATCAAAATTCCAAAGGAATTCCCACTATTAACCCAGCAGGCCACGCATTTCCTGACGCAGAAAAAAAAGATTAAAGAGAGTAGCACTGATTATCGATTTTGTGCCCATGTGTGAAAGTGTTTGGCAAAAAAATTAATAAAAAAGCCTCTGCCAAACCGACGGGCTGTGCAATCCCCTAGCTAAAGTATTCCCATATCCACCACCCTCGAGTCAAAGCCGGCAGGTAAAATAAATACGCGACATGGCGGCCAAGCGGAATGCCGTGACCACGGAAGCTCCGGAATCGTCGGCGGCGCCCGGCGAGGGAACCCTGCTGGCCCTGGACCCGCGCCTCTCGAAGCGCGTGGAGAGCGTCATTCCCAAGAAGCGGTGAGTTTAATGTAGTACAACAGAAATGTTACAAAAATGGCTCCAAAAATGCGCCCAAATCTACAACCCAAAATATTTATATACACTGAAAAAATCAACCTTATTTACTTCATTCATTAATTCACTTTATTTTTTTTTTAAGGCTAAACTTGAACTTTTTGAACTTTTTAATAAACTATTTTAATTAAGGAATATAATGGTTTTTAAGTAGACACTTAAAATGCTATTTAATGTATACATATAAAATTAGTTCTTTAAAGTTGAGAAATTCTGTTGCTATGTTGTGTTTAGCTAAACATTTGAAATATATATAAAATTTGTATATATACATACATATATAAAATTAACTATATAAACAATTAAGAATTAACATAATTTTCCAAACGAAATTAGTTTTCAATTAAATTCTTTTCAAGTCCTTGGATTAGGTTCCTAAATATGCATTTACTCTTTGTTTTGAACCCACTTTTATATGCAAATAGATTGTTTAATTGTGCTTCTCCTATGTTTCTCTCTAACTAATTAAGTATTTGTCTTCAAAACTAATGCTAATTTGATTTTGTTTCTTCAACACAGCCATGAGGCCCTGAAGTGGTTTGGCTGGGGCTACAACGACTCTCAGTTTTACGGAAAGGATGGCGTCATCTGTTTTCGCGGCGACAAGTAAGTGACTCTTCAAGGGAATTGCACTATCAACTGTAGCTTATACTTATCCCCAATCTCTCATAGATATCCCCTGGCTGGTTGCGAGCTGCCCGGCTTCACCAAGTGGGTGAAGGACAGGTTCCAGCTATCTGTGGATTCCGGCAAGCCGTATCCCCAGCTGCCGCAGTCCTTTCCCCGGCCGGTGGAAAACGCTCCCTTCCTGCGCGAACTGAAGGGTACCACCAAGGTGGATCACTCGCTGGAGGGCATCGATCGGCTGGTGCGGTGCCATGGTCAAACCCTCAATGACATATACAGCCTATGGCACCACAAGTTCAACAGAATTCCCGACCTGGTGGTGTGGCCCCGCTGCCACGACGAGGTGGTCCAGCTGGTGCGTCTGGCCCACAAGCACAATGTGATGCTGGTTCCTTTTGGTGGGGGAACTAGTGTCTCGGGGGCCGTGACCTGTCCCCAGAATGAGTCTCGAATGATCTGCGTCCTGGACACCTCCCAGATGAATCGCCTGCTCTGGCTTAATAGGGAGAACCTCACCGTGTGCTTTGAGTCTGGCATTGTGGGTCAGGATCTGGAGAGGGTCCTGAGGGAACAGGGCCTGACGGTGGGCCACGAACCGGATTCCTACGAATTCAGCACCCTGGGCGGCTGGGTGGCCACCCGTGCCTCTGGGATGAAGAAGAATGTCTACGGAAATATCGAGGATCTGGTGGTGCGCGTCAGGATGGTGACACCCACTGGCACTCTGGAGCGCGAGTGCAGTGCGCCACGAGTGAGCTGCGGCCCGGATTTCAACCATGTGATCTTGGGCTCTGAGGGCATGCTGGGCGTCATCACGGAGGTGGTGTTGAAGGTGCGTCCCCTGCCTCCAGTGCGGCGTTATGGATCCTTGGCCTTTCCCAACTTTGAGGAGGGTGTGCTCTTCATGCGCGAGGTGGCCCGAAGGAGATGTCAGCCCGCCTCCGTCCGGCTAATGGACAACGAGCAGTTTATGTTTGGTCAGGCTCTGAAGCCGGAGAAGAGCTGGTGGGAGGCGGTCAAGGATGGACTGAAGCAGCGCTACGTTACCTCTTGGAAGGGCATCGATCTTAGTCAGATCTGTGCCGCCACTTTGCTATTTGAAGGAGAGCTGAAGGATGTGCAGCGTCAAGAGGCGCTTATCTATGAGATTGCAGCCCAGTTTAAGGGTTTTCCGGCGGGCGCCCAGAATGGAGAACGTGGCTACATACTGACCTTTGTGATTGCCTACATCAGGGTGAGTTCCGAGCTAGATTTATCCTTATAAAGAATTTATTTTAATTTCCATTTTCTTCACAGGACTTTGGCCTTAATCAGGGCATTGTGGCCGAGTCCTTTGAGACCTCTGTGCCCTGGGATCGCTGCAGTCTGCTCTGCCGCTCAGTCAAGCATCGCTTGGCCACGGTAAGTAACTGGGAATACTCTGTAGATCTCTCTCTAAAATCCTTTTCTTGATCCTTAATCAGGAGTGCCATAAGCGCGGCATAACCTTGTACATGTCCTCGTGTCGCGTGACCCAAACCTACGACTCTGGCGCCTGCATCTACTTTTACTTTGGTTTCCGCTGCGTGGATGTGCCCAATCCCGTGGAGCTCTTCGAGGCCATTGAGCACAGTGCCCGCGATGAGATTTTGTCCTGTGGAGGATCCCTCTCCCATCACCATGGCGTGGGCAAAATCCGTACTCATTGGTACAGGGATGCTGTCACCGAAACGGGCAGTTCCTTGTTCTCGGCAGCAAAGCGGCATCTCGACCCTAAGAATATCTTTGCCCTGGGGAACCTTTTGCCCCTGGAGGAGGAGGAGGATCATGCGAAGATTGAAGCCCTGCCAGCTTCATCATCATCAACACCACCGAAAGCCAAACTGTAGAGCATAGAGTTCATCTTAGTCCATGTCCTAGTCTTAGTCTCTAAACTGATTTCCTAGTCGCTCTTGGGGGTCTTTTTCTATACCAACTTGTTCGGGTATTCAGTGCTTTTGTAGCGGGCTCATGTTTTCTATGGGTTTTTTGATAAATAAATGGAATATTTACGTATTTGTATAATTGAAAATGCATTATTTTACGAGCTTGGTTTAATTTTTTTCCCTGTGTAACCCTGACCATAGACAAACATTGGATTTGCTTCTGCGTGTCCCGGCCAACTGCCGATCATTGTCTTCTCATCTGCTCATCGAAGTCATTTGCGGCTTGATGGCGCACCGTCCTGGCCAAAGCTGAAAGAGCCAACGTCGAAGATTGGAGCGCCCAGAGCCAGGAGATCAAATGTCATCAAGTTGTCAACTTCGTTAGCATGCCACAAGGCAGCGATCGAAGCTGGGCTTAAAGATCTTTCTTGGCCTGGCTGAATGGCTTGGGACACTGCAGGAAATTTGTTAGTTATAGTAAAGAAATTATTTGAAATTAATTAATTAAAAACTTTTAAATTAAAGAAGAAAGAAAGCTAACTTTGTGAAGCCAAAGCCTTTGAAGTTCCTGGGGATTTCAAATAATTTGTCTAAAAGCCTAAAAGTTATCTTTATAAATGGTATTAAACTATTAATTATAATTATTTAATGTTAAATCTTCTTCTTTAAGTCTTTTATATACAATTTAAATATTTAATTATTATTATTATTAAATAATGAAGTTTTTTTCACCGTGCTACCAAAAAAGGTGGAATGAGCTCCTTATTGATGGCCCAGGAGAAGTCGTCGACTTGGCCTGTCTTGTTACCCTGGCAATGGATATGGATACTGCACGTATGCTATATAGCATACGAGTATATACCCCCCAGTACACACACACACTGCCGGCCTATAAATAAAGATTAAAATCAGCAAAAAAGAAGAAGAAGTAAGCAAAAGAAGTCCGTCTAAGTCCCCGTCCTCCTGGAAATTGTCAGCAATTAACCCGCGGGTCACTCCCGGAAAACGCTTGCAGTCCTGCGTTCTTCGTCCAGTCGCCAGATTCCAGACTCTGTGATTTATGCCACCAAGTATAAGGTCCAAAACCCACAATCAAGGCCAGCGGGGGGTTGGAGGAAGAAGAAGACTAAGCGGAGAATTACAATTCTGACACGTTCGCCAGGCGGAAAAACAAAGACAGAATGCTCTTCTACCTGAGGGAGATGGACATAACTCATTTGCATTGAATGAAAAGGAATGAAGGTGAGGAACTCCAGATTATGAGGAAAAAAAAAGGAGAGAAGAAAATTAGAGGAACCTCTCTTGAGAATTCATAACAAAGGGATTTTTATATGTTTAAAGATCAAGCGATTAGTAAAAATAGAATAAGGTCTAAAAACAAAGATTAGCTTCAATGGGAAGGTTTTTTAAATAAATAAAATATTTTGGGGTATATTTTAAGTTCTTATTTTACCAAGCTTATTTTATAAATAATATTTTAATAATATTTAAATATTTTTCCCTAAACAAAAACCCGCAGCATTGCGCCTAACAAGCCATGTTTCAGCAACATGTTGCTGCTAGCTTGTTGGCAACACAAACAGCATTGCTGCCTCTGCTGCTGCTGCTGCGTTTAAGCCAGTTAACCCATTAAAGCCTGCTATGCCGGCGTTGGTTTTTTACCTGGGCTTCGTTACTGAGCGAATTGGCACCTGGCATTCAGTTGCGAGCAGCGCGGCGAGCGAACAACAACGAAAAACTCGGTGCGACGCGATTTGAATTTATTTGTGTTGTGTTCGCTAGAACCCAGAGAATCTCTCAGAGAAATACACAGAGATCTCTGGAGGGAGAGATCTCTAGAGAGAGGGAGATCTGACCGGGAATAAACATTTTCCTGGCAGCTGCACAAAACTCCGCCGCTGCAGTTGCAGTTCGCACGCGACGCTTGCCACAACGTGAGGCGCACTTCGAGTTGGATTTTCATTTGGCTTTTCTCGGTTTTCCACTACGTGTTTTATTTGTGCTGTTTGTGTGGGAAAATGCGACAAATTATCCGGCTTCGTTCATTAAAAATACAACGTTTTGTTGCTGGTAATTGAGCGGCAGCGGCAGTTGCTTTTGTTTTGCCTTTAAAAGAGTGAAACAGGTGCGTGAACCAAAACCGAATCGAGTTGTTACACAAAAAAAGCGAAACATATATAAAAAACAACCACCAAAAAGAGCAGCAAGCATAACTCAAGTTGTATAAAAATCTAAAAATCATTAAAAGTGCATTAGTTAAGCCAGGCTTTCCAAGAAATCTCATCTCTCAGAGGCAGAAGTTCTAAGGCCTTTCATCAGTCAGCCCAGCAGTCAGTCAGTCCGTCAGTCTGTCAGTCTGTCAATCTTAATGCACCTGCAATGACTCGTTAAAAACTCTATAGTATATAGCTCTGAGATGCCCCCTAATGCCTTCCGGACCTCGCTGCCATTAAAGAGAAACAATTTCGCACTAAAAACCAACCCACGTCGGGTGGCCAAAGTGCTTTATAAGACCAACAGCCCATAAAGTGATCTCGAAAAAGTCGGCAGAATGCGGAATGTATGATAATAATAAAAAAATATATACATACGTTTTTTGGTCAGTTGGAGTTTGGCTGCAACGCCAACGCAAAATTCTCTGGACTTGCGATATTTGGTTTATGAGTTCTGTCATTTCGTGTGAGTGAGTGGGTGGTTAGCTTGGCTAAAACTTGGGGTTTTAGGCTAGTTCTAACCTTGGAATGCCTTGAGAGATTAGGATTTTTTATTTTGGAACTCCAAGTGTGGTTTATAGAGCTTCAGCTGGGTATAAATATACAAATTTGAAGTGTTTACAGAAAATCACAGTCTTATAATTTCAGAAAAAATGAAATAAATTATTTAAAATAAATTTTACTATTTTAAACCCCTTTTCTGAAGTTTAACTTGGAATTTATATAATATCCCCCTGTTTTTTTTATATATTCTGAGCTTTGAAAATTCCAAGAATGCTCTCATCCGTGTGTGTCAGCAAATCCTCAGCCATAATTCATCATACAAAGTATCCCCCTTTTTTCTGTTGTTGTTCTTACCATTTTGCATAAATGTCCAAGTCATGTCTCGGGGCCGTAAAACGTGCCTTTAATTTATCTAATAGATATTTGAACTGCCCATCATGGGGGGCGGCTGACGTGGAACAAATGTTGGCCATTAGACTGCATGTTCAGCATAAATGAGGCATTGAGCCACAAAGGCAGCAACAATAATCGTTGTTTTAACCCTTTCAGTTTGGCCGAAAAGGAAAAATGCTGCCAAGGCGCACTTAATTAACATGCAACTGGCAATGTTCGCGTAAACAAAAATGAAAACAACAACGACGACAGCCACGACAAGTTAACGACAACAACAAAACACGTTAAAAAGTGCAATCAAAAATTACAAAAAAAATCACAAATAACGAGGAAAACGTGAAAAACAAAGCAAGAAAAGGTCTCGTTTCTTCGCCAGAAGGTGACGACGATCGGTCTAAGTTTCGCCAATCAGTCAGCTAATGATGCTGCGACCGGGTGCTGCGACTGCGGATTCGCCCCGCAGCTGCTAATTGAACTGCAGCAGCAACTTTTAACAGAAACGACGACCCACAGCAATTACGGCGGCCACAACAACAACATCCAAGCATTCTGGTATCAGCGGAAAATAAACCATAATGTGAGTATACTTTGGAAAACATGACCCAAGATTGAAGCTCAATAAAGCCATAATTACAGCGACATTTAGGGGAGATTCTCTTTTATTTTTGTGGAATTTTTTGTTGTCTTAAAAATACTATTCTCTCCATCAATCCTTGTACAATATATTATCCTCAGACTTTGAACTAGTTGAAAGTTTCCTCTTTAATATTTAAATTGAATATTGTTATTTTTATATAATGCCTAAAGACTAGTATCTAAAGGGAACCTAAGCTAATTCTTAATCATAAATATATCCTATACATCTTACCCAAATACCCGAAAAAGGTTCACTATCACATATCGATGCCTCCATTGGCTTTCTTTCCGCCTGCTGCTGCTGTTGCAGTTACAGTGGCAGCAGCAGTAGCAGAAAACAGCAGCAGCAGCCACCCCATCGACTTTCTAAGCCAGTTGCCAATTTAGTGCATTTGGTGCTGATTTGGCCCGAGCGGCGGGAAACGGGAAAACTGGCCAAAACTGGCACTTGGTTGTCGCCAATTGTTTGCCATGTAACGAACATTTAAACCATATATTCAGGCTAGCTGGTGGGACTGAGAGAAGCGCACACGCAAAATTGTTCTCCGGCTGCGGCTCGTCGGCAAGGGGGGTGGTGGTCTTGCTGCTTCCCTCAATATTGCCTATGCTTATTATTTGTTTTAAAGAAAAAGGGATTGCGTGTTTAAATTTCTTGCCGATATTAAGTGGTAGAAAACTCAGACATTTTAGCAACAACATATAGACGGATTAATGACGAAATATCTACCCAGATCTGCCCTTATTCCCTGCCCTAGAACTCCTTTGGGATCTCCGGTGTTGATGGGATCCCTTTCGCCCTCCCTTCCTTCGGCCGTTCGACTGCCAAATAAAACATTTTTTTTTTGAACGGCCCCTTTTGAGTTCTACGGGCTCCCCGAGGTCATAGCTGCTCCGTCAAATTTAAAGAATAATTTACAACATTATAAACTGCATTTTATTCACTAATATAAACATTTTCCCCTCCTAGCTGCGAACACATTAGAAAAATGGACAAGGAACATAAAATAAATATAACTAAATAGGGATAATGTGAACTTAAAGTATATAAATAAATAGGGATAATGTAAAATTAAAATAAATTTATAATATAAAAATAACTGAATGTGGCAATATATATTTTAAGTGTATGCATGACCATTTCGCCAGAATTCCTCAACATTAAATTAATGATTTCTTTTTCTTAAAACTTTGAGCCAAAACTAATGAGTGAAAACTCTAAAAGCGAAAACAAATGACAAAGAGACATCAGACACGAAGAGACAATTTACGTTATTTTTTTTTTAAGTATTCTTTATGCTCATTTTTTTTTTTTTTTAGAGTCTCTGTCTCCGTTATAGTTATTTTTTATTCTTTTGCTTTAATTTATGTTTCTTTTATTGCTTTTGAATTTAAAATTGGTAACAAAAATTTACTCCCTTCTTTTCTTTACTTTTACTTGGTTTTGGTAGCTCACCACAATTTTTCCGTCGACAGATCCCTCGATGAAAGCGCTTTCAGGAGGCTGCAACGCTAAGAATGTTGTTTGGAGGGGGTCAAAGATCACATTTTTTTAAGAAACATTAAATAAAAATTACACGACCGGAGCAGAGACGAAAAATTACAACACCAAAAAAACTAAACTCTCTCACTTCATGCCTCTAAATGCCTGTGCCCATTGGCAAATTACATTGAACAAATTCTTTTTCACTCATTTCACTAAAAAAAAATTAATAAACAAATTTAATTGACTAAATCTACATCAGCTTCATTTTTTTTTGAGATTTTCTTTCTCTTTTTTTTTTTTCCCTTCTTTTAGTTTTTTCCCACTTTTCTTTGCCTTTACTTCCACTCAGAATTTTTTTATTTGGCACTGGCAGGTTATGTCACACTTTTTCCATCGCAATTTTCCCTTTTTTTTGGGTCGGGATTTTCCCAGTTACGAGCTTGAGTTTTCTTTTTTTTTCCCACAACACTTGGCCAAAAAAATTGGGTCGGTTTTCCTAAGCACAAAAAAACTTTCGTCTCTGCTTGATTTGGATTTGGACTCCGCCGAATTAAGGCGCTCCGCGAGCGCTTCCGCGACGACTGGCCTGAGCGCTTTCTTGGCCCTCCCTCCGTGGCCACAGCGCCCGCAATCGAGCACTTTCGTAAACCACTCCGGAGCGCTGTTTTTTTCCCCTTTCTCTCCTGGTGGCTGATCTTGGCGCTGGCTTCTGCGCTGCTGGGGATTTCGCTTTACGAAATACTAGCTTTCTGCTGCCGCAACCTGTAGAATAAATTGGGCAGGCCCCTGTCAGATAAAACTACTTATTCTCCTATTTTTTTTCGCCAACTCACCTCGCTCTATTTAGCGGAAAGGCTGGTATAGCTTGTAATAAGTGTTTTTTTTTCCTCAGGGTCTGTCCACTGGTCGGCACTTCTCGACCGCTTGAAGGATGGATTGGGAAAGATCAAACCGACGCCAATTTTCTGGCGGCTATCCCCTTCCCGAGTCCAAAAGGAGAGATGTGCCCCAGAGCAGGTTGACATTTCACTCTGTTGCTCTCCCTTCCTGATCTACCTTTCCTCCTTCTTACGTCGCTCACCCACCCCTAGGTGGCGCTAGAAACCAACTCCCATGCTACAAGCGCTACAGAATCTAAAGGGTTCACGCAGTTCAAAGGATGTTCTTCAGCGATGCAAAACTAATGGTAAAAAGGATCAAGTGTTTCTTATTGGTACGTAGAAATTAGGCTGACCCCCCTGGCTTTATTCACCATGCACGAAATATGATGGATTAAGTCAAGTTTAGGGTTCAGACGGACACCCAGAACATCAACTATATTAATAATTTCCAAAGAGCAGCCGCTCAGCGTATAAGTTGCAGGCTTAGAAACAATACGGGAGAATGTCATTAGCTTGCATTTAGAGCCATTTAAGTTAAATAAGTTAACGCGGTACTTTGTTTAAAAATTGTATCTGTCGTTATATTGCACACAAAGTTTGACGTCATCAGCATACATAAGTACTCTGGAGTTGGTCAAAACTTTG
>VNJY01007059.1:0-10087 GCA_008042715.1 Drosophila bocki | reverse complement strand
CGTCTGGTTGCATCAGGAAACTGGTCGCTACAAGGATTCGGGCACAATTCAATTGGTCGAGACATGAGCCGTACATCTGACTACATGATACCCAGAACGTGCCCGGATGTAAACACAATAGTATTCATGGGACCAAATGACCTGTCTCCCTTAGAACGCTCCAAAGCGAGCTGGAGAGACGGGCTGACGCAAGCGCAGAATATCAAAAAGCATGTGCAAAGTGCACTATGAGAAACTCACTCACTACGTGCTGCATTTTCCACGGAAGGACTGCAGAATTTTAGTGGGTATTCTAACAGGTCACTGCCTGTCTGGTGCACATGCAGCCAGGCTGGGTATTACCGACAACTCCAAATGCCGGAAATGTGATGAATCCGAGGCAATCGAAACCTTGGAGCATCTCATTTGCAAATGTCCTGCCCTAACGAGGGCAAGAATGAGATACCTAGGCTCTCTAGTTCTGGAATCGCTAGAAGATGCCTCCAGTAATCTGGTCAAAGCATGTGGATGTCAAGGAGTTCGAAGCTAAGAAAAAGAAAAGGCGGCCAGTAGGAATTACTCTTCCTAAGCCCGAGTTGAACACGCCTTCTACGTCTTCCAATTCCGTCCAAAAAAATAAACAACTCCCTTGGTATCGCATATCAGAATCCAAGAGGCCTATGTAGTAAGCTTTCTAAATTGTATTCTGATGGTGTCTCATTTGCTTTCTAAGTTATTGTGTTCACAGTAACCTGGTTAAAGCTAGAAATTATTCTGAGTGTTCACGCCAGAAAGGCGCTCAATTTCGGGAGGCAGTGTGATCCCGAACGCTCTCCTTTTCTCTCCCTCTTCCTCCGGACTTCCAGTCCAAAGAGCTTCCAATCCGCTCTCCCTAGCTATAGTTTCTTTTGTATAGTTAGTACCAATTTACCTTCTACAATAAAGACATCGACGCACGTCGCGCAAAACCCCGAAAAGTCCTACGTGTTTTTCTTATCGAGTGCATTTCAGCTTAAAGCCGCCCCCCTCCAACACTGAGCTTCAAAGTTTTTCCAGCTGTGTTTACAGTATACCGGCTAGATCGGCCTATCAGATGTGGGGGAGGTGTCTTTATTGCGGTCGACTCCACTTTCACTTCCGAACTAATAGCTTTCGAGGAGTGCAACGATGTTGAATTCCTTTGCGTGAAGCTATCTGTCAATGGTAGTTCCATTTTTATTACATGTTCCATTGTCAGTAAAAAGTTTATTAGTGTAGATAAGGACCAAATAGCCCCGGGGATGTTAAAATCACCAAGACCCAAGTCAACCATGTACGAAGTTGTTGTTAGTTAGCTTGCTTGATCTTTGTTTTGTCTCTGATATCGCAAGAGCTAGTTTAGCTAGGGTGGCGCCCCTGACGCAACCCGAAGATCGGGTGACTATCGTTATTGGGACTGTTTTACGGAATATATCTGATTATCCACCCCAAAAAGATCGTCTTCTTACGAAAGACGGACTTCGAATTGCTCAATATTTAAGAATTTATTATAATTGGTCTGCTCTATACACATACACTGACATGGCTGATGCCGTGGATATTTTTTAAAGTGCTATGAATTAATTTTTTACTCATTGTGTTCCGTTATACTATCCGTCAACATTAAATAAGCTTCTTTGGGCTGCCGAAGAGTTTTTAAATAAGATTACTCAAACTTAACAGACTCAAATCAGACATTCTTACATCATCCAAAAATTGAACCAAATTTTCAGTCCAACCTTAAACGAAAGCTCTCTTTTTTTTCTTCATCGTGTTAAGCCAGTTTTTTCGCCATGCCCCGACGAAATACCTAGCTGTGTGCTTAGGTATTCTGCCGACGACCTGCGTAATCCCCTTCTGAAATTGTTTTCATTATCCTTAGAAATCTCCCACTTCCGCCTAACTTGGATGGAATCATTTGTTATAACCAAGACACTAAAATTGATTCTAAATTTCAGGGCTGAAACATAGCAAAAGTATAGGAAAAAAGATTTGGGTATATCACTATAAATTATGAACTATCTCAGTTTATTGTCTGTTGTCTGTATACAGCGATCGATTTTAGATTCTTATAAAGCTCCCCTAGCGGGTTTCGTACATTGACGCTACCACAGCTCATGTCGTACTGTGCCGCTTAGACATGATAAGTACAGTGGGAGAGAACCATCATGCTCTCATCGTCTTGCAGTGTTGCCCTAGTTGTTGGTACCTTTTATTCTATCGCTCTTAAAGAAAAAGTAAGCATTGTTTCTAATTGAAAAGAGCTGAAATTCGTCTCGTTGTTTCCCACATTTTTTTACGAGCTTGAGCTCTTACATATAAGTATGTATAAGTTTTAATAATTTTTTATTTTACTGTAGTAATTATTTATTCATGGGCGTCTTTTCGCGAAATAGTTTTCGGCCTTTTAAAATTGATGGCGCCAAGATCCCATTCGTTCTCTATCTCTCCCTCTGCCTCCGAACTTCCAGTCCATAGAGAAATAAAAGTTCCGTTATAAGTTATATTGCTGCCTGTCATAGAGTTAGGTATGGTATAGCGAAGTTCAGTTTGTCCAATTTTGTCTAATATCTAAATCCAAGTCCATTTGATCAGACACCATGGATTTCGTATTCATTCCTTGTGCAACAATATTCCAACCGCCGCAATTAATTTCAACATAATTTGTGCGAGCTCCGAAATTCAAAAGTGTTTGTGTTAATATATGGCATTAGCCTCAGTAAAACTTTCAATATGGAATAGTTCTTAATTCTGTATCGTTCACTGTGTTCTTGCTTGCGTTTATTTACAGTTACTTACATTTTGGTTGCAAATGGGCGCTTATTTTTAGGAGGTAGCGATAGCAGCCTCAAAATTTTCCCGTTTGCTTTCATTCTTCCTCTTCCTTTGTAATTCCAGTCCACAGAGCTTCCAATCTGCTTTCCCTAGCTAGAAGAAATTTACATGTATTCAGTTCCCTTATTTTATTTTACTTATCGAGTGCAATTTCTATATAAAGTTGGCCCCTCCAAACACTAATATAATATTAGTCCCAAGGCGGAGCAATATAAAAATAAGTCTTTGGTGTCCAAAGTTTAAATTAATACATTTTATAAAGTTCAAAGAATTTTTAAATAACCATTTTATTTTATAGTACAATTTATTATTAATATACAATAACGCTAGGATATTAACATTAATTAAATTAACCTACAAACGTCTTATTCCTTACATATTTAAACAATAATAACACATTTATACTTATACACTTTAACAAATTATTTACATTTCAATTTGCTGCACATCAGAGCAAGGAAGCAGGAATACGTACACTTGTAGCCCTTGATGATCAAGGAGGTGAGTCCAGAACAATATATCACAGACAATTAATAATATGTATTACAGGACAATAAAACAAATATCTTTTGGCAAACATACAACAGTATTTTTTTGTAACAGCCTCAAAATATATTATAAGTTATTGTTAATTACACAGGTCACCATGGTTTAGATGTTGGAAAGCTGAGGGTCCTTTCTGAAGTAATTTTCTGCTTAGAATACGAATCTGGCGTCAGAATTTGCCTCTCACGTTTTTCGGCTACATAGCCTCAAATATCTCGAAATCCCGACGTAATAGGCTAATTCTGACGCCGGATTTGGATCCTACGCAGAAAATGACTTTACAAATGATCATCAGCTTTCCAACAACTCACATGACCCCGATATTTATAGGCCTCCGTTATTTATAGGGGTTTCCCACAGAGCTTGCATCTGCATTCACCGTCCGTTGAACAAACGGTCTACAAGGTTTTCCGATCCGAAATTTCCATTTTGTACCATATTCGTTGTTCATCTGAATTTATCGCTCGTCCGTAACAAAGATGTGGAGGAACAATTGAAATATGGAATTTAAAATTAGGCGCCTAAGCTGTAAGCATGCCCAAAAAAGTCGTTGGTGTTTTTCTGTATATTCTTGCCTATTCTTCCTATAACACCACACACACTCTTCGGGGCATTTGGTCTTGGTTAGAAAAAAATCATAAAAAAAATTAAAACTCCTCATTTAATTTATTTTAATTTAGTGCGGATAAAACCTGCGCAATCTATGGTTTAAATATCTATGGCCTAAATAGTTGATAAACTATTCATTTTACTCCCATATCGAGCGATTCACCCATCTTTGTTTACGTTTAAGAAGGGGCACAGTTCATCGATCAGCTGTAATCGGATGTCGGATACAGATGTAGCTCTTGGGGAACAAGAGTTTCACTCTGCGGAAAATGACAACTTTTTCGCTCAGATCCACTGAGTGGGAAGACAGTATAAGACAAATACATACATATATATACTAAATAAAAATTCACAAACAATTTCTTGGAGTAACTTTAAATTCAAGTAACACCAAAATATTCCTTCATAAAGTAAATAAATCCGTATGCATTCAAGTGCTAAGTTCAGGGGGAGTTGGACTCTTACACTGATTTAATTCGCTAAGAATTTCGTTTTGTAGACATAAGCGATATTATATACTTATTTTGAAAAAAGAGAGAAATAGATGAAAAGACAAAATTCGGGTTTTCTTTTAGATATTTGCAGCTACACAGAAAAAATAACAGTATAACGACGTAACGCGTTACGTCATATGACTACTCTACAGTAAAAACCACTATTCTACAGTAAAAAGACAACAGCCTACGAAAATTTTGAAATACAGTAACTACAGTTTTACTGTAAAAAACTGCATGTTGATCTACGACTACAGTATTCAGTACAATAGTTAAATACCTTAAATTACCATTACTTTTTTGAGAAAGAATTTTTTATTTATATATATAGAGATATATATATTTTTTCTTTTTTATTCATTATTAACTATTATACATTAACGCATTTATAATATAATACCTAATTTAAAGATAGGGAGTAACTAGCTACTGTGGCCATCGACTCGACAATTGATATTTATATTTTCATGAATATTTCTGGTTATAAAATTCATGAGAGTGGAAATTATATAGGGTATTTGATAGGACTAAATTTAAATTTGGTGTATAATTTTACACTTGCTTAAAAAGATAATATTTAGTTTGAATTAGTAGTTGTTAGGTTGGCTAATAAATTTGAGGGCGGTGTAGGACCGAAAAGTTTTGTTCTGATGTTATGATAGTGTCCGCATGCATCTAGTATATGTTTGACTGATAGTTCGTTCCCGCAGTTAGGGCAGTTCAGCTGCCTTTCCCCGTTGAGAATGTGTGAGGTTTGTGTGTCCAGTTTTTAATCGAGTAAGAATGGAGTATTCCCTTCTATTGCATGACTCTGGTAATTTGATGCCTTTTTTGTTAGACTTTTTATACCAGAGGTTTAATGACGACCAGTCTTCCAATTCGATGTCTATATCTTTTTGATGTTATTTTAGATGTCCTGTTGTACTCCAGGTATGATTGTAAGGCACGCAGCCCGTCCGGCTAGCTTTGCTGCTTTGTCGGCTAAGTCGTTTCCGGTTATTCCCATATGCGCCGGGACCCATAATGCTTAATTTTGCTACGATTTCTGATGCAGAGGTGAGGAATTTCGCATAGAGGGTTGTTGTTGTAGAAGTTTTGGACACCTTGAAGGGTGGACAGACTATCACTGCAGATGATATGTCTTTCCTTATGTTTGAGGGCAAGTTTAATTGCTTTAATAATGGCTACTGCTTCTGCAGTAAACACCGAGAAGTGGTGGGGTAGCTGACCCCATGAAACAATTATTCCGCGTTCGCATACAACTGGAAAGGAGGTTGTGACGTCGGATTTTGAGCCGTCCGTATAAAACCATTTCCGATCAGAGTACTTTTGCGTAACTTCTTCGAATAGCTGCTTAAATATTGTGATAGGAGTCCTTGATTTTTGAAAATCGTGAAGAGAAGTGACAACTTCCGTGGAATGTAATTTCCAAAACGGAGACGGGATGACTTTATTCCAACGGTATGGTTATTCTATGTTGTGTCTCTTCATAAAGTATATACATCTGCGTATCGCAGATTGGACTTTTAATTTCTTTCGATGCTTCATGGCTACTTCGAGGTCCTTGAAAAGAATTGTGTTCGAAGAGCACATGAGCTTAGGTATTAGTTAAAAGGTGGTTTGAAAAACTCTGGTTTTAACATCTGGTAATCCGGCTTCGGCCAGGATGCATTTAGTTTGGGTCGTTGGGAAGGTACCAATGCTGAGCCTAACGGCCTCGTGATAAGGAGATAAGATATTTTTTAAAGTTGGTTGGCGCACACTAGCCATAGATTTATACAGAATCAAAGCTCTTGTCGTTTGTATTAGTGTAGTGCGGTGGATGAAATAACGCCTAGATGTTAAGAATTTAATAATGTTAAGTTTGTTTGAATTGCTTCTAAGTTCATTACAATATTGTTTAAATGTGGGTCGTTTATCAATTGTCAGGCAAAGAATTGTAATGTAAGGAACGTTTTCTATATCTATGTTATTGTAAGATAGTGTTGGGTATGTACAGCGTTGTTTTTTTGCAAATATGAAAGAGCTTACATTTATTTACAGCAAGGGTCGCACCGGAAGTGTTCCCTCAAATTTGAATTTCATTAAGAATTTCTTTCAACTGATTGTTTAGTGTAGAAATATCTTTACATTTGCTATAGATTATGGCAAAGTCTGCATAAATTTAAAATTTAATTTGTTTATATCTTAGAATAATGTTATTTAAGGACTGAAAGGCGATCATGAACAATACCACAGAGAGGGCGATCCTTGTGGGATGTCAATGTGGAGAGTATAGAATTTAGATATAGTGTTGATAGCTCTTCCTCGGATTGAACGGTTGATCATAAAAGCCTTCGCTTAGTTGAAGGTCTTTTGACCTACCCCCCACCGGTAAAGTTGATCCAATAGTGTATGCACCCACATGCAATCAAAAGCCCTTTAAGGTGCCAGTATGGCAACATGATTTTTGGTAGAAAGGGCATCAGATGCATAATGGTGGCGATGGAGAAAAGAATCAAGAGTGCTATGCTGTTGCTTAAAAGCTGTTTGGTGGGGGCTGATGAGTTTATGTTTTGCAATAAACCACATAAGTCTTTTAGCTAACATTTTTTCTAGGGTCTTACTTAGAAAGGGGAGTAGAGAAATAGGTCTAAATGAAGTTATTTCGTGGGTTGGTTTATTTGGTTTAAAAATTGGTATGATAGTAGCTGACTTCAACAAATGGGGGTAGGATCCTTTAGCGAGCATTGCGTTATATAATTCTAGTAGGCGGTACTTAGCTTTTTGTAGGAGATCAGAGCGCCAGTGTTCCGAGTTTATTTGTAGGCATGCCAAAGGAATTCCTTTTGCTAACTCCGATCTTAAAGCGTTTGGCTCTACCAAGAAACATTTCGTAGATGTAGGGAAGGTTTGGTTTGCGGGATTGCTACATTAGCAGCCGCTTTAATTCCTTTTATTATTTTGGCTGCAAACAGATTTAAATCATTGGTAGCAAGAAAGTTAAGGATAACTTAGCATTTGTCGCGGTACTGGTTCCAGTTGGCTTTATCTACTTTAAATTTACGAGGTGGTATGATTTTGGAAATGGTACGAAAATAATTGTCTGTAGTTATGGGATTGTGATCACTTCCATATAGAGAGTCTTTTACGGACCACTTACAGAAAGGGACAGTTTTTGACGTCTTCTATTTGGTGCCCTCTAGAGTCATGCGAGGGTGGCCCCCACATTGGACTCCAAGCATTAAAATCACCAACATATACGATTTGTTTGCTAGTAAGGATTTAAGGATTTCGTTTGCTACTAGTGATTGAGAAGGAGGTATATATGTATTAAAAATACAGACATTGGGTTGTGTCAGGATTTTAATACCTAAAGAGCATGTACTGCCATTTATTGGTATGGGCTTGTGTGGAATACTTTTACGAACGAGTATGCAAACCACCTTGCTTGGCATAGGTATTAGAGATAAAATTATTAAAGTGTCCAGTAAATTGCTCGAGGAAAAGCTATATTGGTTAAGCTAGCATTTATATAAGTTTTCTGGAGGCAAATAACATCCGGGTTGGTGTCGTTTATTAAAAGTTGTAGTTGTTAAAATAACCATTCATGTCCCAGTGTACTAGTTTAATAGACATTAAAGGGAAGGGAGAGCGGGGGCACGCTATAGTATCCGGCTCTAGCTTGTCGGCTTTGGAGGTGGTGGTCTTGCTCACCCAGACCTCTGCGCTTTATTATTAAAAAGACTAGAATTGAGCGTGCTTGCGACAAAAGAAAAGGAACTAGAACTAAACCGGAAAAGAAAACAAATAAATTCATAAGAAAAGAAAGCGAGAGAAAGACTAGAGCTTAAAAGAAAGAAAAATAAAGGATAGAGAGAAAGCTAAGTTTGCGAGAACACGGCTGTTGTTGTGCTCGCGGTATGCCCACCCAACCTATGATCACCTTCTTTTGGAGGCATTGGAGGTGACCCCTTTGAATACCCTAGATAGTGTAACCTAAGAACATTGTAATGTAATGAATAATAAATGCGGTAATATAAACTCTAATTAGAACTTTAATTGAAATTTCTCTAAGTGTAGCTGATCTAAGGAGGTAATCATAATAATATAAACAAAATTGTTCAAAATTCGTAGCTATATTTTGATTAACTTTATCTAATCGTAATGTTTTTTAGAACTAAACTTCATTGTTCATCGAGGTCGATTCTAGGAGATTCTGTAAGATTCAATCAGTTAATCGTAATTTTTCCAAAGAATAATGTAAGCTAAGCTCAGTAGTAGTAATTCAAAAATTGTATTTAATTCGTTGGCATTTGATTCGCATTTGTCTCTCAAAATGTTACTACTTTGCGGCACATGTAACTTCTATTTAATTCGCAAAGTTAAAATCGGCTGCCACAAAAGCGAAGAAAAATTTGGTTAAATTCGTTAAGCCACGCCAAAGGTAAAAAAATATGAAAGTGAGGTTAAGTTCGTTCGGCCACAGCAAATGAAAAAATATGAAAGTGAGGTTAAGGCAGACATGGCTCGCAGGCCAAGGTTTGGCTTTCAGGGACCAAAAAAAAAAACAAGAGAAAGCACTAAACGGCGCGACAAGGCTCCTGGTAGAGATGCGTTGCTCGATCAGACAACGATGCGCTGCAGGATTACACTCCCTCGAAGTTCAGCAGCGCATCCATGCTAGTTTGACATCGTTACGGGCTCACAAGCCCCTTCTAGGAGGCCACCCGAGAGGGGTGCTCCTTAGGACGCTCTAGAGTTCAGCCGAGGTTGTTAAGTGATAGCTCCTGAACTCTCTTTAAATCCCTTCTAAGGCTCCTTAACTCGTTACGAGTTCATTTCGTTAACTCGTTCCGAGTTGACAATTCCTTCATTCGTTATGAATTTATTACGTGGGGCACAATCTGTGAATATAATTTAATTAAAACCATGTCGCACTGGCGGCGGCTCTGGCGTACCTGTGCCCCAAAAATCCAAATCCTGGGAGTTTCCTCTTGAGTTCTCCACTGATGAGGATCAATCGACTGCTGCGCAGACTTGGCGCCAGCAACGGCGGCGAGAAATCCCGTCTGGGTCTCGGCAGCGCCGAAAAAAAGATAAGTTGGCGATCTGCAGAAGGTGGTAGGTTAAATATAACCAAAATTGCAGATGCAAAGGCACTTACTTCACAAAAATCACTCGTGCCACTTGTTGACCACTTAAGATGCCTGGATGCTGACTCGCGACTTATTATTTCGCACTTTGCAAACTTGCTCTCTTGATTTCTCCGATTAAGAGACACACTTCTGATTCTGCTGCCGGTTCAGTGAAAAAAAAAACAAAAAAACAAATGATTACGAAATGTATGTCAAAACGTTGAGAAAACTGATCAAGGAAAACGCTTAGGAAAAGAAAGGTTTATCTGAGACACAAAGTTAGAAAGCGAAAGCCAAAAAGTTGAGCAAAGCAATTGCAAAACAGTTATGGTTGGTACGGCTAAGAAGAGTCGTGACCACAAGACACAGCTAATGTACACACGGTCGCCCAAGGCCTATGTCATGTCTGCGGGGATGGGCCCGCATTATCGAACCCACTACTACGGCAAACACAAGCCATTCAGCCAGAGAAAAAACAAGCAAAAAAAA